>VCCN01003854.1:8417867-8429519 GCA_006491835.1 Architeuthis dux
ATCTGGCAGACACCCACATCTCTAGACTTTGCACCAAGGCAGAGTTGATGTCAGTGCACCAAGAACAGTCCATCTGAGAAGACATATGTTGACCACTTGATCTGCAAGTTTCCTTTTGCTATTTTTAGCTGCTTTTGGAGTGCTATAATTCTGCTTCTGAGTGTCACCATGGGATGACATGAGCTTACAACTGAAGAAAAATCCCATTCTTTGGCTCAGGTGCAGGAAGGAGTTTTTGTGATTCTTATGGCACAAGATATTGGAGTGCAAGTGAGGTAGTTTACGACCTGATGAAAGGTAGCACTCCCAAGCAAAATATTGGTACTGGGAGGAAGAAGTAGACCTTTCCTAGTACTGACATGCTTCTAAAACATGAGGGGATGAACAACTCTACTGCATTAAGAAAATGTTCACTGATCCACTGCAGAATACAACATCATTTACAAATGCAAGATTTTACCCAAATTAACCAGGATAATTCAGAAATAGTATGGGAAAAGAAAATAATAGCTAAACTGACCTCTTTGATATAGCTTCTTTGGAACTCATTTAAAATTATTTATTTATTAATAATGGGTCTGTATACAATCTAAAGACGTGTGGTTGGTCAACGATTAACAGCACAGAGAAAGAAATTGGCGAACAAAGTTCAAACTCTGCACTAATGCCCTTCTTCTCCTCCCAACTATGGGTAAATAGCAGGGCAGACTGATCTGTCTAGCCGTGGTTGGCAACCAGTCTAGGAGACAACTCTGATTCCCCAAACCAGTGAGTGGAGCCTCCTTAAGGCAGTTGGATGCTCACTATGACTTTCTTTTGGCAGCAGCTGCAGCCAAGCTGATGCCAAACGTATCACTCTGCTTTACTTTGGATTACATCAGCAAGGACGAAAGGAGGATTCTGTGAATTGGACAGGATCTCCATACACTCTGCCTAGGCTTGCACCCTGGAGAGGTTACTTCAGTGTCGTTCCATTGTCTCCTGGGACAGAAGGAGGCCTTCTTCTTAGCTTAGAATCTAAAGAGTTTAACAGTTTTTAATTTAATACTGTGTTTGGGTCCTGTGAGTTCAATCTCCTTCTCTTTCTTCTCTTCTTCAACACCAATGAAAGAGGTATATGTTTGTAAGAGAGAGAGAGAAAAAAAAAGAAGAAGAGGAAAAGATCTTTTGTGTGAATGTTTCTGAGACCAAATTAAATCAGGTAGAAAAGATGAAACAAAATTGGCACCATGATGGCTTCCAAATTTAAACAACACCAAGTAGAAATAATAACATCTTTTGTAGTGTTTCAAAAGTTTCTACTCCTTTGTGCTGAGTCGAGGGAAATTCATTTTTCATTAAAAGTATGAAACTTTCACTTAAACAATGAACACTTCAAACAAAAAAAATATTTTCATAAAGACAGAGAATTAATTATGCTGATTAAATTGATTTGGCTTGTGTTAATAACAATTCTGTGAAGATGACTAAGAGTGGACAATTCAAAATCATTAGTAGTTGAGTTATGAATAATGATAGGAGTTTTTAAGATTTCTTCATTTTACTTTCATCCAACATTTTAGATGTCTGTGTGCCCTGCACCCAACACCAACAATATTTGACCAGTGATAAAATCATCATATTAAGTTGATAATAATCAATATATTATTTGATAATTGGTCTCAAAATTGAAAGAATTTTGATTCTGAATTATGAAGATGCATGTGAATGTATTTCAGACATTCTGTTTATGTTTCTGAGCTCACTCAATGGCAGAGCTGGCCCTAGGGTCATTGACGCTCCAGGCAAGCTGAACTTTGGCACCTATCAAAGTATAGTATTATCTTATATTCCTAAAAAATCTGACTTTACATCAAGGAATTTTATTGTTTTGACAGTTTTTAATCTGTTTAATTTATTCATTTCCCCATTTGTATTTCGAAAGTCCTAAAACTCAAATGGCAATGGGCTGGTCATGTTGCAAGAATGTCAGAAAACTGCTGGACATCATGACTCACAACATGGATCCCCAGAGATCATATGTGAAAATGCAACCTGCAAAAAATAAGATGACGTGACGAACTAGCCAAGTTCAGAAAGTATTGGCTCCACAAAGCCCATGATAGAAAGGTCTGTCGAATCTTGGGGAAGGTCCATATCCAACGATGGACGCTAAAAGGCTGATGATGATAATGATGACTGTCTCAGACCCATAACAAGCGCACCAAGGACTTGCCGCACTGTGTGACTGCCCATGTTGACGGTACCTAATGCTGGCTCTGTTCAAGAGCCTCAGTAGTTAGTTCAAGTTTTTGTAACTGTTTAGTCTCAGAGCTGACTTTTATTGCAAGCAGCCCCAAATCGTCTGTATGCAATGTGGATTGGAATTAAAGAATAAGCCTCTATGCAAGATTCAAATTCACATCCCTTTTCCTCGTGAAGCCTGCCTTGAAAGGAAGAGGGGCGCAAGTTCAAATCTCACCAGAGGCTTATTCATTATTTCTGATCCACGATGCATACAAATGATCATAGAACGATGGATTGAGAACATTTAGAACATTTTATTTTAGTTTGAAAAAAAAAGTATACAATTTGTATAAAAAGTATACAATTTGTATAAAAAGTATACAATTTGTATAAAAAGTATACAATTTGTATATACAAGCACACATCATAACAATCATATTTACACAATGTTTAAGGCCTTAAACCTAATGTAATAAACAATGTAATTCTTAAAATCATTTACATCTGTTGATAGCACTACATATTCCAATAATCTATTCCAAAGTCCCACCACTCTATTGCTAAAAAATAATTTTCTGATATCCCATCTACTTCTATTTGCTTCTACAGTATATGTGTGACCTCTCAGTTCCTTGTACCCCTTCTAGTAAAAATACATCCGGGTTTACTACTTCTAAACCATGTATAATCTTAAAGATTTCTATTAACCCACCCCGATCCCTCCTATTTTCTAACAATGTTAACCCTAACACGTTTAGCCTATCCTCATAACTCATACTTTTTAATTCCTGTACTGAGAGTTGTGATAAAAAGCAACAGAAATAAGATAAAAGATATACTAGACAAAAAGTAATAACAATTGACAATGCTTCATATGTTAAAAGTTATATTGTGCAGAAAATAAGTATTTTCTAAGTGATGATTTTTAATTCTTAATATAGATTTATCCTTGTTATTTTTAATTTGTACTTTTTATTATGCACATACAAATACTATTCAAATAGTAAAGTAAAATTAAATCATTACTTTTAATATATAAATCATATGGTGATCAAATATATAGTCAAATATAGCTGAAGTGGAAGGGCAACATTTGTTTGTAAATTATTCTAATTGACAAACAACTCATGTTGGCAAGACAGATAATAAAAAAAAACATTTTCAAATGATTGATAGGGGCAAACATTCATTGCATTAAAATATTGACCACAAGAAAATATTTTTCAATGGAAGATATTAAAAACGCATTAATATAGAGATGTTGTCCAAATCAAACTGACAATCGTTAGAAAATAATAGAAATTATACAACAAAATGTCAGAAGGAAAGAAATGAAAAGCATTTTAAAATGATTAGCTGAGATTCTACAAAAGAAAATGGAAGCAAAATTATGGTGCCTTTTGAAGTGATCATGCCGAAGCATTTTTAATTGAGTTGGACAGATTTAAAAATTCTCCGAATTTTCTTTTAATTTTACATCTGGAAATAATGGACCCGTGGAAATTCCATGGGTATTGACAACTAAGATATCATCATTACTCTTGCATGTATATTTCAGTAAATAAAGTATATATGTTGAAGTAATTTATAACCTATGGAATTATCTATATTAACTATAATAAAATGTAAAGGAAAATGAAACTAATATATCTGCTATTAGATACTTTCAACCAAAACTGTCAAAATAGGTTTCTTCAGTTTTCAAGTCGGTTTATGTATGTATGTATGTATGTATTCATGTATCAATCAATCAATCAATCAATCAATCAATCAACAATCATGCATGAATACAGGCTGCACCAATGGAGCTAGCTTATATAAAAACTTTGCCTGTTTTCTGGCCAAGCCTTGTCTGTGTTCTGGCCAAACCTTGCCCAGGCTGGTACAAAACACTGGTGGTGCCACTGCTTACATTATGAAATATTAAAAAAAATAAATATTGTCTTTGAGAAAATATCTTCCACTTTATTTTAACAAGTTGTCGTTGATTGTTAATTATATTACTAAACTGTAAGGTAAGATCAATGCAATGGATTTCTATCTGAATTTCTGAGATGAATAATTATCATTATTATACATTGATCTATTCAGTCTAGTGTCCTCATCTTGGTTGTTATAGTCATAATCTTTTAGCCATTGTACCCTCCAACATTTTTCAGGTGTCTGTGGTATTGTGATAATTTTCTGGTTATCGATTTAATTGATACAAGATATATTCTAGCCCAAAAAGGTCATAAAGATAGAAGGCGAGATACTAGAAGAAGTCGATGACTACATCTACCTAGGTCAGGTAATAAAGCTAGAGAAAGACCATGACTGCGAAATAAACGACGCATAACGATAGGTTGGAAAGCATTTGGTATGAACAGAGATATTCTGAAGAGCACCTTGCCAATGTGCCTGAAACGGAAAGTATATAACGGCTGCATAATACCAGCCATGACTTATGGTTGCGAAACCTGGAAATTAACCAAACGAGCAGAAAACAAACTTAGAGTAGCACAGAGAGCCATGGAAAGAGCAATGCTAGGGGTAACGCTAAGAGATAGGAAAAGATCAACATGGATCAGAGAAAAGACTAGAGTAAAGGATATTATACAACTAATTAAACAACAAAAGTGGAGATGGGC
The DNA here is from genome assembly GCA_006491835.1 of Architeuthis dux. Classification (NCBI taxonomy): domain Eukaryota; kingdom Metazoa; phylum Mollusca; class Cephalopoda; order Oegopsida; family Architeuthidae; genus Architeuthis; species Architeuthis dux. The sequence goes on from VCCN01003854.1 coordinate 8,422,724, forward strand.
CGGCCACCTAGCGAGAAGAGATGACAATAGATGGGGGAAAAGATTAACAGATTGGTGCCCATGGGATAGTAAAAGAAGTAGGAAACGGCCAGACACAAGATGGAGGGACGAGATAGAAAAGTTTGCCGGTAAGACTTGGCAGAGATTAGCACAAGATAGGTTGTCATGGAGGGAGATGGGAAAGGCCTTCGTCCAGCAGTGGACTAATAACGGCTGATGATAATGATGATATTCTAGCATGGATATCAGAATGAAAGCACCTGAAGAATGCCGGAGAGTACTATGGCTGAAATGTTGTTACTATAACCACCAAGATAAGGACACTAGTTCACTAATTCAAGTAGATCACTGTATAACAATGCAATGATGTTCATTAGGTCTATAGTTGCTTAAGAGATATGTTTTTTTTAAACTAAGTTATGTAGGAAGAAGAAATCTTAAAACAAGAGAAGAGGCTCTTTAGGTTATAAATAGTGCCACATGCCATTGAACAATGGCAAAGATTTTATGTCTCGGACTAGCTTAAATCTTAAAAATATGTAATAAAGAGGCAATAGTGTCAGATCAAAAATCTCAATAGATTTCCTTGTGAACAGCTAGCAGTCTACACAAGTCATTATAGACACTCCTATGCCTCACTGGATTAATGTATATGACCTAATTTTATCAAAATCTGAAAATTACTCAGTTGCCTTCTTTAAAATAACTTTCAAAATATTTATTAACCTTTTGTGTAATTTTATTTCATTTGTTCAAGTTTTAGCCAAGGAAATAAAATAAAAGTGAGAAACAAATATATTAGAGAGATTGTGAGAGAGCAATTTGGCTGCTTATATTTAAATAATGAAGCCTCAGATACTCTTGGCAAAGATCAAAATCTAGTCTCTATTCTTATTAGTCTAATTAAATAAATGTTGGACAATTTTCAACATAAATTTCTAAAAATATCTGATTAAAAGTAAAAATAATAATAATTAAAATTTCATAGTATTTATCAGAAATTCATATAAAATCATTTAAAATGATATAGGTGTTGGCTTTTTTCAGTGTTAAATACAGTAAATGCAGTTTATGAATTAAATAAATTAAATATTAAACTAAATCAGAACAAGCAAAAATATTCATGTTGACAAAATGATTCATTAAAAACAGGTTTTAAAAATGTCTGTTAGTCTTAAGTTCCAATTTGAAAAAAAATATAATTCAGATATATTACAGTGAGCAATATTTTTAGAGTGTTAAAATAGACAAATATAACTTTCAATGACAACAAATGGAACTAAATTGTGTTGATATCAGATTGGAAAAAAGAAAAACCTTTAAAAAATTAACTGAAATAAACATTCCCTCAGTGGATATCTGAAAATCCATTAAAAATACTAGCAAGGCAGGTATTCAAGGTATTTATTTATAGGTATTTAATAAGCTTAGCTTAGTTTTGGTACATGCCACAAGTGCAACGAAGCACCCAGTCCTGTTATATAGGAAAGCTCTAGAAAGCTGATATTCTACCAATTCAAAAACTACTTAAAAATATTAATAGGGAGAAACAGAATTAAAGCTAAAATTCTTTAAAAACTTACTTAAATTGGTAAATATTAAACACTTGCTAAGATTCAATAATAACTCAGAAGGTTTGTTTTTAAGAGACAATACTTTAAAAATCATATCACGAGAAATCATATTTAGATAATGAAGCCTCAAATACTTTTGTAAATCATACAAGTACTAATTGTTAGAAAATTAAACAAGATAAATATCTAAATCAGTAATTATTTAAAAAGTGTTGATTAATATTTTTTCCTGTCTGGAGAATGTCATTTTTGAATTATTAATATAGACAAAAACTACAATTTCTTATTGAGAAACACACTAAAAAATGATTAAAAAATTATTGCAAGCACAGATCCGGGTGGGGGTGTCCTGCTCGGGCAAAGCACAATTAAACATTTTTTTTAAAAAATATCTATATAAAGAAATGTTATAAATAAAAAAACCAAATAAGCCCACGTAATCATACATTAACCTTAAGAACATTGATGTTTCAAATTTGTTTTCATTTCCCTGTATTTATTTGTAAAAATACATTTTTCCATTTGGACCCCCCCCCCCCGGTCATGATCCCTGATCCAGCCCCGTTAGTATATAGGCAAATAGTAGACTACAAGCAACAAATGCTATTAAAAAAAATAATCAGGGGCGGATCCAAGATTTTGAGTTGGGCTGAGGTGAGTCCAAATCAAAAGATTTATTTTTACAAATAAATATGTAAAAAAGAAAGCAAATTTCAAACCTCAAAAATAAGAAAGTAATTTGTGATCTGCCATTTTTCTCTTACATTTGCAGCTTTTTAGTACTAGAATTGACAAAAGAGTGAAGTAAAAAAATTAATCAAAGAAATTTACCACAGAACTGATAAATAAAATATTTATAAAGAATAAGACGGAAGACATTTTACTTATATTAGATGAAAAACAAAATAATAAATCCTCTTGGATCAGCGCCTGCTAATGCAACATTTAAATGAATAAAATGAGATACTAACCAGCTGAAACCTTTTTTTTTTAACTACCAGAGTGCACATGTAAGAACTGAACTGCTGAATAATCTCAGGAAGTCTGATCCTTCTTTATGAGACCAAGCCAGGTCAGATAATAAAATAAATTGAAATTAAATCAATGAAAAAAAAAAGAAGCAAGCAAATAAAAATGGATACTCATTAACTTTTGCAGTGGGATTAATCAGTCTTTCTTTCTCAATATGGAAGTGACACAACACCAAAGTCTGTGATGTTGAGCTGCCTACTGCATTCATAATGCAGATGAATAATTAAAATTTAGTAAAGGTGCCAAAGTTGATTGACTGATCAAATTATAGATAAAATGAGAAAAACACATCCAATTCCCATGAGCCATTGAATTCTTCATTCTTCTGTTAATCATCTTTATCTGATAATGGTTCTGATTTGTTTGAAGGGTCATTTGATGGCACAGCTGAGGATGAGATTGCTTGTTGCTAAGTCTGTGCTGAACACATTCCCCACAAAAATCTAGGATAACAAAGATAGATTACAGAAATACCTTGAATAGTACGGTTTTGATTAGAGTGAATTTTAATGTAGTATGGTTACAGTATTGCTGTACAAATTAATGTAACTAAATATAAACCAAAAAGAAAAAACACAAATTATAATAAAACCTTGAACAGTGCAGTTTTGAACAGTATGGAAAAAGTGAATTATCCACACTATTCAAGGTATACCTGTACTGTACTGTTAGTTCTTTTTCCTGGATATCCAATAATAACCATATTCTATTCTGTATGCTCTCTTTCGCATATAAAAATAAATTTGAATGGCTGTATGTCTGTGGCATCAAAAACATGACAAAAACCTCATTTATAATTTCCAAGTAGATTTATTAATATGCTTTTTTCTTATTGGACATTTTAGGGCCTTAAAAACAAGGTTGAATGTTTTCCAGTACTGTAGAAAACAGAATTGTACAGACAAACTATAATGTGAAGACAACTTCTGCCTGATCTCTGGCCCCTCAGGACTGGGATCAGGGATACATATTGATGTGGATATGCCTAGGTTCAAACTTTGGGGCAGCACTTGGGTCATGGGTCACCCCAATTTGTTTGTGGCAGAGATCTTGAGGAGTGGGTGATTTTTGCCTCTACCCCCAGGTATGCATATGCACATGGGTGTCCACTGGGGGGGGGGGGGGGGTTGTAAAATGGGGCATTTGGTGTGAGGCTTTGAAATTGTTTTATGTAATCCCAAATTTATGTTCCTATATAAAAAGACTGTATTATTATTTGCTGGGTCTCACTCCATTGTGTCACCCTGGGGTCAGGTCATGCATCTCCTTCAACAGTCAAGTGCACCATCTGACATCTAGATAATACAGTGAGTCGTACTAGCTTACTCTACAAATGTGGAAAGTGTAACCTGGATTGCCACTAAGATATATTCCAAATATACCACTTGGTTTTGCCCCCATCCCGGAATATATGCTTTTGTCCCTCCCCTGGAAAAATGACAGCAGATTCCCATGCAAACCCGGCCCTGTGTCATATTTGCCTTAGTGGGGAAGCAAATAAATACTGCCTTCTGTCTTTAGATTCCAGGAGATAAAAAAGACCTAACACTTTGATCTCATGTAGTAGGAGGTAAAAAGTCATTAAAAATCATTTTGTGCTACAACTTTTAGAAAGCTGACTCAGGTGAACAGATCTCATCTCTATTTTTCTTTATTCTATTTTTCTATTTTCTTCTCTTATATCTACAACTACTGTGTTAAGTTTGGTTGAGATGTCATGAATTATCCAGGCAAGGTTAATAACAACTTCTAAAGGTATTTTAAGTGCAGAAAACTTGGTAACATCACTAAAAATAATAAGTAGATTTGAGCATAAAAAATGGAATAACTGCAACTCGGGTGGCATTGATCTTACCGAAAATCAGCTTGCTGAAAGTTGGTCTTACCAAATGTTGGTCACTTTTTTAGAGTGTACTATTTACAATAGATACCGGTTAAATGATTTTTTTCAAAAATTTATGAAATGTTTAAGATTGAGTGGCAGCAGACATTACTTCCAATTTTTTTTATTTTTAAAACCTTGTTCGAAAAGCAATATTAATTTATTTTTTAAATTTACATTTTTTAAGAATTTCAAATTTTTTTAATAAAATAGAAATGGCAAAAAAATAAAAATAAATAAGAGAATTCATAAAAGAAAAACAAATGTAAATACATAAATTATACTACTGTCAGTGCTGCTTCATTTCATAAATTTTCACCAAAATATGTTAAAATAATCTATGCCATCCAATGAACAATGATTCTATGCAGCTGAACTATACAATTACCTATGTTATTCCAAATAAAACCTGAAATAAAATGAAAATAAAATTCCTTTTATTGTAAATACTCAATCTACAGAAATAAATCCTTTTTCTACTTTTCATAAAATCACGTAAAGACATATACAATCATAAATAAAATCCTTTTATTTTTCATAAATCTTATACATGATATATATTATAAGTACTAAATATAAATCTTAAATACCAGATTTATAATAGATGGTTTTGTTTCATAAATTGTAATTGCAGTAATTTTAGAAAAAAACAAATAACCAGTGTTTATGGAAAATGGTACACTCTGAAAAAAGTGACCAATCAACGTCAAGCTGATTTTTGGTAAGATGAATCAGACCCCTGCAACTCTAATGGTAAGGATTATAAGTGGATCAGTTAAGTTTAAGGAAGTTACTGCTTCATTGGACTGAGTCAAGGGATATAAATTGGAATGAAGTAAACAGTTAGAAAAACTGTCTGAGAGGATTAAACATTCTCTTTTAAGATCAGTGAATTTCTGCTGGGAAAGTGCAGAAAACCCCCGATTAATATTCTTCCAATTAGTGCATTTTCAATTAACATGCTAATAATTTTTTATTCAAAAAATTGAATAGCATGCACTATTACGTATTAAAAAATTGTCTTAAAAATCATTTAAAATCTTTTTTTTAATTTCAAGTTCAGAATTAATAACATTATTTCCCATAGGTTTTGATTATTTCCCAAAGTTTGATTAACACAGATTCAATTAGCACAGCACTTTTTTAGGACATATTAACTGTGTTAATTGTTGGTTTCCTGTATCTACCACTATTCAATCACCATGAACTCATTTTTTCTTTATAATATAAAACTCAAAGATTTCACTGCTTTTCTGCTTACACATTACAAAAAAATGTTATGTTTCAAATTTTATTTTAATTAACATATTAAAAAACACTTTTCATTTATCATTTTAATAATTTTTATATAATAGAAGACTATAAATGCAATATTCAAGTAAAAAAACTATAAGCTTCAAACCAATATGAAGGAATAAATCGCCTTCTGATCTTAGCGAAACTGAAATTGTAAATTTAATAGGTAATTTTAAGGTTTTGAGTTCACTGCAGTAACCACAGTGTCAAAGAAGTAGAGATCTATCAATCCTTTCACATGGATGCAATATGGTCTTTTTTTTATTGTGGAACCCCATGCACATTTGAGTGTAGATAAGTGCAAAAACTGCCTAGTTTCATTGGCATATTACCGCTGGGATTACTCCTGACCCCACCCTGTTTATGCAATGGGGTGGTGCTGCCTGGGAAATGGATCTTCAGGAACAAGACTTATACTTTATTTAAGAACTCCAGTCACTGAATGATCAGAGATTTGGCAACTTCTGTGCTGGGAAGTATAAATTTCTTTTACAGTTTTCTTATATGTAGGCATATCTGTATTTATTGAAATAAAAGTGTAAAGATCAGTAGACTTACTTCAGTTGATAAAATGAAAATGCAGCACTCCAAAGTTCAAAGTGAAACCAACTAAGGTTAGGTGCAGTGGCCTTTGAGAGATATGATTGACTTACGGGTCTGTTTGCATAGCCGACAGTTTTTAGGGGCTTCTATCATACATTTTTTTGTTTGTTTGAACATGCATATGTCAACAGTTCTTGCTTCACACACACACGCATTCATGCACACACACACACACAAACATGTGTTAGTGAATGAGTAGTATATATATATTTACATGTATAATTATGCTTACAGCCAAATCACGTTGGATACACCAGTTCTCGTTATGATCACTGAAGTTAAGCAACGTCAAGTCTGGTCTGTACTTAGATGGTGTCACAGCACACTATTCTTAGAAGCATAATGCGCCTAGCCGTGGTATACGAGTGGTTAACAGCAAAAACATGCACCGAGACGCGAAAAACGGATT
>VCCN01003854.1:8433460-8454436 GCA_006491835.1 Architeuthis dux
CCTGTCAAAAATAAAATTAAGAAGAATATGAATATCCCAGAAATCTTTCTGGGTCCCTGTTAGCTACGGGCCCCTAGGCTTAGGCCTACTCAGCCTTATAGTATAATCCGGCCCTGGGTACAAGCAATCAATAGGTTTTAATGCATTCTTTAAGTTAGAACATTTTAGAGTACCTTGATTCAATATATATAACTAAAATGCACCATTTCGGCTAATGATAGGGTACAAAAAGATAAACAGAATGTGAATTTTAGTAGTAGGGGAGACCGGGGCTAGTTAGTACATTTTTCACTTAGATGGCTGTAACCTCCTGGGAAATTAATTAATTCATTAAAACGCAAAGAGACTGCCTTTGGATGGGTCGTTTAAATCTGAAATATTTGTCAAGTTTATTATATCATCATTTAAATATTTGGAAAAAAGTGTACCCCATCAGTGGAGATAGTTGGTACAATCTGATTGGGCAAGTTAGTTCTCTTACTAGTAGGTACAGATGTGATTAATAATTTAAAAATTTTAAACCAGAGACCACCTGGTAGGACAAGTATAATCCTATGTGAGTGGACCTCATTGATGCATTGTAACATACTTGTCAAGTTTCAATGTTGAAAATGAGTGAGAATCGTAAGTCATAGATTCATTCAATCTCATTTTCTTTGGCGGACAGGCGGTGTAAAAACTTTTGATACTCATTGTTGAACTTGCGATGTTACTCCTAGCATGTGTGTGAATGGAATGAATAGACCCTTTCGGTGTGTGACAGATAGGGGTCCCGCAGCAAATCACAGCCCCGCAGTAGCACTTCCAGGCACATTTAATTGGTTAAATTCACTAACCAAAAACAAATCCTTGGATCCACCACCAAATTTCATCAATTCTTCCTGCCCACCAATGGCCCACCAATCGACAAAATGTCATTGTAATTCATTGAAAACTTTTGTGTGGACAAAAGTGATGTAGACGGATAATTGCTAAAGTGATGTAGACGAAAGTACTGTTACCAAAAAGAATACATAGAAAAAAGAAAGAAAGGGGAAAACAAATGATGTTTGCTTCTGTAGCCTTCAAGAGAGAGAGGAAGAGGAAGGATTAAAAAGATTGAAAGAAAGGCATAGACAAAGAAAGATAGAAAGAAATTGGGAAAGAACAGTATTAATAAGAAAAAGATGTCAATTGAAGAAATGAGTCAGAAAGTATGAGAGAGTAAAGAAGCAAAAGAATGAGAAGGTAAAAAGCAAGAAGAAGAAGAATGAGTGTAAGAAATTGAAAGAGAGACATAAAGGCTAAAGAGGGAAAGACAGGAAAAACATACAGGAACATTTAATAATGAAAAGGAAATAATATATATATAAGCACTAAGCATTGTAAATTTACATTAATGAAAATTCTTAAAGACCACTGGTTTGTATAAAAAGAAGTCATCGGAACAAGATCAACAAAAGAAAAGGCAAACAAAGATAAACGGAAGAGATAAAAAAAAAAGACAGAGAAAGCGCCAATATCAACCTCCTACCATATTTCCTTTCTTTGCAATAAATATAAGAGAAAAAAGTATTGATTTTATTTTCTGAAGTGTAAAAATCACAGCAGCGAAGAAAATATTTAAAGAAGTTCTTGGCCGCCGGACGTCAGGCGTATCGCGTCTCAGGAGATTAACGCTTAAAAAGAAAGGGAAAAAAAGGGGGAATAAAGGGACCTTGCTCGCCTGCCATGCAGCGTGCATGCGTACCATTTAATAAAAAACACATTACACAACGGAATGGTACACCCCACCATCCATCATCGTCTCTTTAATAAATTCTTTGAGTCTCACCAGCAAGCCTCAGTGATGTCCCCCAGGGATTTAAAAGCTATGCAGAAGAAGGCTTTTTTTTTTCATTAATTTTATTTACGAATTCAGATGGGGAAGGTTGAAGGTTGAGATAGAAAAGGGAGTCTAGGTGGTCATAAATGAGTTTTTTTATTTTTTTAAATTTTTTTCATAGGTTTAGAGATTAATGAAAAAGTCTTTGTGTCTGAAAAGATTTAATATCATCTTGAAATATATTATTACAAAGTAGTAGCACAGTGTAAAATGGAATAAGACTGAAGCTAAAAGTGTGAAGTTCAATAATGACCACCCCTACATTCAAGATTGATGGAGTTTATTAATAATTTGATAATCTATGAATGTGAATTCAAAAGCAAGGATTGGTTAGCTAAGAAGTAATCCAACAGAGTTTAGAGTTATAAAGAGATTTTCATCTGAAAGCTTAAGGATTCACCAATATTTTTTTAAATAATGGTTTCTTGAAATGCTTCTTCACATAATGATTTTGTGGCATTGATACTTTTGATATATAATATAGATGTGCTCTTATGCTTCTTGACAGGTTGTTATTTATACAAGATGCATAGTAATTTTCTGTTATTCTTTATTGGTTCATCTGCTAAAGATGTTGCTTCTTTAATTTATCCTCTGGTCATCGCGTCTCATGTGTGGACCCTCAAGATTAGAAGCAAAATTGTGACTGGCAAAAAATAAGATGGTCTGATGATTTAGATAGGTTCAGAATGTTTTGGCACCATGATGCTCAGGAGTGAAAAAAAAATCTGGCAGACCTTGGGGAAAGCCTATGTCCAATAACAGATTTCAAAGGCTGATTATTAGTAGTATCCTCTGAATATGAGACATTGAACAACTTTTTATTAAAATTGGTACTGTGGTGCCATCTATAATTTTTTATTACAGTGCAATTTGATACAAAATCAGAAAACATCAACCAAAACTGTCACCAAAACTGTCAACATAGGTTTCTTCAGTTTTCAAGTGAGTATGGTTGGCTGGCTATCAATCTATGTATGTGTCGTATGTACAGGCCGTGCCAATGGAGAGAATCGAGAATAGAATAAAAGAGTAATTGCAAAGAATTTGATGGCTTAGCTTATTGTTTTTGCCCAGGAGTGTATGTAAGTGTACAGGCCGCACCAATGGAGCTAGAGGGCTGAACATATAAATATTTACTCCTTATTATGTCTAGAAGAAATGTTTTTTGTTGTTTTTAACCCCACCCCCAATAAGTTTTAGTGGGGGGTCCAATTTACAATGTAAGTTTATGCTAAATTGGCCCTTTAATTTGTTCACACTTGTTTTTTAGTGATTACCACCCAACAAGAGGCGAGAGAAGTAAATTATTCATTGATAACCCCCTTTTCCAATTTTTTAATTGATCACCCCAACACAGCATGCTGCCAAAAGACATTGCTCATGTGATGGTTAATATTGAGTGACTAACCAGACCTGTCTTTTTTATTCAGAGACTACCTGTGATACTTGAGTATTAACTGTAGAGATCAAGTGGCCGAGAAGAGAAATGAGATGAAACAAATTAGAATTTATAGCTTTAGTGCCTGGCTGTTTTGTGCTTGCAAAGTGTGGATTAAGTGGTCAAAGAAAGGGATGATACTGAGATGTCTAAAGTTCCGTCTGAGTTGGTTGCACTCATAATGTTAGGTGAAATAAAACACCTATTTCAAACCTGTGCAAACTGCTCAATCAGTCAAGTTTTTATTGCATACAAATGATTTTTAATCACCTGTTGGCATTTAATACCTAGCATATGTTTGTCTTCTGATTTTATTAATACTAGTCCATGACCCGTCACTTCACTGGCAGTGTACAAATAAAGATTTATGTAATATTAGGTGAAAAATCATCAAAACTGATATATTGTTTAAGGGGTAATTTAAGAAGAGTTCAACCCTAACCCAACAACACTTTAATGACATCATGTTAATTTGAATGTTTATTGTCTTTAATCAATATATTTATGCTATTTACTTACATACATATTAATCAATTATTTATTTGTAGACAACATTTCTTGTTAGTTTTCTCTCTCCCACTACCTTATTATGGCATCGATACATTCCTCTCGTTCAGGTTATACTTTTTAAAATAAAGGCCTCTCAAGCCAACATAAGTGTGATGGACATGGTTATTATATATTTAAAAATTAAAATATGACAGACATGATTATTAATAGTATTAATCATCACTAACCCCAACACTGTTTTATTGCTGGGTTTAGGTTATTTGTGTGTTCTGACATTTATATGTATCTATCTATTTATCTATGAATCTATCTGTGTATACAGACTTTGACCAGCCCTAACTGTTCATAGTAGAAACTTGAAATTTGGCACACACACACTCCCCTCAATGAGTAGGGAAAACGTTTATTTTGTTTTTTGAAAATTACCCTCCTAAATGGGTTTTAAATGGGGGTTCAATATGCAATGTAAGTTTATGCTAAATCTGTTTTTTTTAAATTCAGACCTTTTTTAGTGATCACAGCCCAACAAAAGGCAAGAGAAGTAACTTATTCATTGATCACCCCTTTTTCAAACTTTTTAATTGATCACTCTTAACTCAGCATATATGAGTGGCAGTGATTCATAATTTCTCATGGAATGCTTGTTATATAACTCCCGACTTACGACCGGGTTCCGTTCCGACTGACAGGTTATATCTCGAAATGGTTGTAAGTCAGACAAATCTTTTTCTGAAGTGTTTGTACGCTATGCTTTACCATAAAAACTCTAGTGCATTGTCACCTTTACTCTTTTATTCAGTGTTGCCAATTCAGATGGGATTTTTCAATTTTTCGATTCTGGAAGTCACTCTCAAATTGGAGAAAAAAAAATTGGCAACACTGGACTTTAAATCATAAAAAATGAAAGAGAAAACAAATACGGAATCGTAGTTCAAAAACGAAAGATAGGTAAAAAATAATGATAGAAATAATAAAATATCTTTTTTTTTTTCAGAAAAAAGTTCAGTAAAACGACGCATTGGAAAAATATGTAATATACAATACATTTTTTTTAAAATGTAAAATTTTTGCTTGGCTTCTTGGGTTGGGAGGGAGGTGTTAAGAATGCCCTTAATGTCATTTTCTCGAGTTTTTTATGTATTATTCATTGCCGTCACGTGACATAGAATTCTCTGTTTTAAAATTTTAAAATTGAACATTTACCCCATTTCTCTCTAACATTGTGTGTTTCATAAGTAAAATATCTTTTTGTCAAATTTTAAAAAATATATACAACACAGGTGCAAACAAGAGTAATGTGTATTTATGGTATTTACATAGTATGTATGTTTTTTTAATGTACAAGTATAATTTTTATAATATTTATCAGCTCTTATACACATGTACAACCAAGCAAATTTTTATATTTTTTTAATTTAAGAGTGTAAGTTTATCTTTACATGAAGTTTTTGTATCCACGAATGTTGTATGTACGGATGGTCGCAAGTTGGGAGGTTGTAAGTCGGGAGTACCTGTATATGATTTGAGGCAATAAATTGTCCTTTTGATATCTGTAATGCAATGGCTATTTTCTTAATTGCAATTTTACTACCCAACTTTCTTGGCAAACTAAGAAAGGAAAAGAGAACTTTACTCCAACATTAAAGATTAAATGATCACAGTGAATAAATAGGAATTGGGATAACTGGGAAATGGAGAAAATGTTAATATGAAAAGTAGAGCCACTAGAAAATATCTGGATAGGCCCTATTTGTTTTCAAAATCATTTACTGGCAGAATTATATATTCCTGGATGATAAAGCCGAGGCTAGTTGAAGAAAACTACAGACAACAGTAACATCCTACTTCAAAAGTGCTACCTTCAATAAAGAGTAAAACCAATATGTTAGGTACATGATGCTCACCGAAATTAACTGCCTGTCGTCTTGAGTTTTCTGTCAGAGAAAAAGCCACAGGCATTCTTCTTGTACACAACATACATCCCACTGGTTAAAACAGTGTACATTACATGCACTCAAATATACTATGAGTAAAAAGAGGCCTCACAATGTTCAGAGATCAATCTGTTTGGGGTATAAACATAAGAAGTACAAGAAGATGAGATGATGTCTTCAAATATAGCTTAATGGTAAAAACCTGAGCCAGAAGCCAAAAGAAGACTAAAAATATCTTCCCGGCAATATTGATATTGATGTAAGAGGAACAACAAAGATATTTTAAAGAAAATTAGATGCTGCCAACTGGTGTTTTTTTGTTTGTTGCTATAGCTTATAGGTATTTCTAGTAGAAAACTATAAAAAAATAAAAATACAGACAAAGCTGCTTATTGTGATTGCTTTGGGACAAGGTCTTTTAGATGTCAATAACTGGCTGATAACATTGAGCAAAGGATATAAAAACTGGAACAATTTACTATACTGTTATGAATTCACTGTCAACATAGGTTTCCTCAGTTTTTAAGTGATTCTGGCTGGCTGGCTATACATGTATATGCCAAGCGTACAGGCTGCACCAACGGTGCTAGAGTGCTGGAAATTTAAACATTTACTCCTTATTATGTCTAGAAAACACATTTTTGGGTTATTTTTGAAAATTCTGCCTCAAAATAGGTTTTTAGGGTGGTCCAATTTACAATGTAAGTTTATGCTAAATTGGTCCCATAGTTTAGGTCTGGCAGCCTTCATGCTTTTTTAAAAAAGAATTCAGACTTTTTAATGATGCAACAAAAGGCGAGAGAAGTAACTTATTCGATCACATCTTTTTCCAATTTTTTAATTGATCACCTCCAATGTAGCATGCAGGCACAAGAACAAGAACAAGAACAACAAAGACAAGAATATATCCCTAGAGAAGGCTCATTGGCTGGGATACTGAAGTCTCACAATACATATTCTACAACATTAAGCTAATATCAGTTGAGAGGATATGTGAAATTAAAGAGATCAGAATTACATTATTATACATTGAAGCAGCATAAACTCACAATTTTTGTATGGATAGCATAAACTATTTTTGTCATATTTTTTGCAGTTTGGTACATCTAGAGCTCTGTTCCAGACATATCTCTTGGAATTTCAGTGGCGAAACTACTGTAGCGGTCACTTTTCTTAAAATACTAAAATAGGGCTAAAAATATCAAGCTGGCTTTATCACCTCGACGGAACCAGCTTTGAACCCTATGAAATACAAAACTAAGAATTAGCTTCTCCTTTCGTGATGTCAGCACGACTATATGAACCTTAGTTTTACGATAATCCACACCTTATTCAGACTGTTCCCTCCTGGGAAGCAATGCTTCATTCATCAGTGTCTACCCCTTTCTGACATAAAAATAACTCTTCTTTTCACCCACTTAATATTTAGGCCACCTAGGGCCCACTAAGTGTTTTTACATCCCTACTTTTAAATCTTTGGTCATTCTCTCTACTCTCTACTTTCCTTTTCGCCCAAACTAGGAATAAACGCCTCAAATATAGACCATTCGAGAATTAACGATGACCACCAATTACTTAAGTTTCTGCAAAATCGGACTTAGCGGTGCGACTCCTTAAAATGACTTCCTGATTAGAAACTATCTTTCCTCCATGCCTGCATCTTTTCCTTTCTGTCATAAGCCCTCTTTTTCTCTTAACCAATTTCTTTTGTCGAGATCACGTATCCTTAGGCGCGATTATCACCTAGGTATTGGTTTACATAACTAACACTGCATTCAGACAAAATCTATTTCGGTACACGAAAACCAGCTAACAGCAGAAACCACTATTTACCTTAACTCTTCAGTCTGCATCCCAAAAACCTCTCACTCAAACTCTTTTTACACATATATGTATCCCTTTTTAATTGTACCTCTTTTCATTTCAATGTTTATTAAATGTAACTTTTTCATTTCAATCTGCCGCCTTTTGTTTAATTCCTTATATTTTCTTTGTTTGTATTGCCTGCCAAAAAACCAATATGGCCGATTATTACCTCATTTTTGACCACTCACCGGGAGGACAGCCATTGTCACAGCTAGCTACTACTATTACAGTTACTACTATGGCCACTGTCCACCATGACAGGCATACTCTTTACTACCTTTTTACTGCTACTTTCAAATAGAGAAACCAACTTACAACTATAATTAATTAACTTCTCCTTTGTTAACATCTTTACATCCTTGCCATTCACAACCTTGTAGCAACCCCAACTCTACACTACCATTGTGATAATAATAAGTTTGCTGCTCTCATTTGTTCTGTAATTTACTTATATAACCTTAACCCTAACCCTAAACATTAAACACTAATGTTTTAATGTTCAAAAATACAGTTTTAAATGATCAAAATAGTTCAATATACTATGTATACAGAGTGACCTACTTTATGTCACTTCAATGTATAATTACCAGAATTAATAGCTGTAGTTGCTAAATAGTCAAAGAAAGAACTGATAACTGAAAGGTCTAAATTTCCATCTAGTTTGGTTGCACTCATTAGTACAAATAATGTTACATGAAGTAAAACACCTTTTCAAAACCTGCACAAACTGTAATAGTCTTTGAATTTTTAGATGAAGCATTGTTAATATTATTAATTTTTTATTGGTCTCTTTCATTTTATTTCTTTAGCTTTTTATCGCAACTCTCATCTTGGAATTGTGCTGGGAGCTCACTCTTTATTTCTGATCTTAGCTGATCAACGGTTGTTGAATAATAACCCGCGAGTTGCGATTAAAAGTAACAGAAATAGAATAAAAGAAACATTAATAACACTGAGCAGACTGGTTAATCAGTCAACATTTTAATGATTACATTATACCAATTTCTTGAAAACATCACATCATATCTACATTTTCTACTTGAATAATATGTGAATTAAAAGAATACTTTTTTGTTTTGAAAATATAAATATTCTGACACTAAACATATTACAATATAATTTGCTTATCTCATAAACAGTCTCCTAAATTGTAGGAACAGGCCTATGGGGAAGGTTTGTCAGAGCCGTATGCAATGCCATGAGTGGTACTAGCATTTTAAATTGGGAAGAACATCCACCAAAGACGATGCTAAATCTGGACGATATTTCACGTTGATGGAGAAAGATCACATTAAAAAAATGCGGAATAGGAATCTGTAAAAGTTTGTGCAACATGATTTTAAAAAGAAACTCATGATCCATCATGTTGGCACAAACATTGTGCTGTGTTTGCTGACAGATGAATAAAATGCAACACAATGCATCATCAGTTCTCCATTGAAATCCTGTTGCACAAACTTTTACAGATACCTACCTCTTTAGAAACTTCATGGACAGTCAGGCGACGATTTCCATGAATCACAGCACTTCAAAAACCTTCATTGTTCAACTTGGGAAAAAACACAAGTGCACTAGACACGCGTTAACTCTGGCATGTGTAGCTCAAAAACTAATCAACATGGCTTGATGCAGTTTTTATACAAAAAGTCAAGGTTGCTGCTACATAACATTTCAGCCAGAGCATGCTAAAATGTCTCATTGGCGCATTGTTTAAAAGTTTGATTTTTTTATTGACAGACCTCATACATATTACAGGACATCTATAAAGGCATTTATTGGTATCGAATGTTTATGGGCTGTCATGAACACGATTTTTTAGATGCACTGTTCATTAATTTATTTTTTTCATTTACCTTTTTTTGCACCAAAAACTTTCATATTTTGAGTTCATCAACCCTGTATCTTGTTGAGAGGTAGTCAACATTTTTCTTTGGATGAAACAATTTAGTGGTACCAAAAATGTTGACTTACAAACCTGATTATCAAAACAGCTATAGTCATTGATACTATAGAATCTCTGCTTCTTAAACTGATTTTGCCTTTTTGATAATTTTACTCTAAATTTTCTTTTTTATTATATACTAGAATGTTGTCCATTATATGACGGTGGTTTAATATTGGCAATATACTTATCCAATTTAGATAATATCAAGTTTTGTCTTTTTTGATCATCCATATTCAGCTTACATTAAGATGTATTAATCATGGAGGGATCAGTTTATTACTCAATAGCAATAGAAAACTGATTCCCAACCGTATTGATCCCCCACTCCATGTATAGAAATTATAAAAACACTCTAGTCTAAAACCTGCTATAAATACTCATTTTTTTCTTTTTATACCAAACATATGTTGGGCTGATGTGTGCAAAATATGAAAGGTTTAGCTGTTCTACACACTTAAATATGAACAAAAATTTAGCTTGACCAATTTAACAATTATAAAGCAACAGACACTGGAGATTATATGTAGAGATGAGTGCCTGTCTATTTTCTTGTAAGACTGTATTACACCAATCTTTCAGAATCAGAAGGAAAATATCTGTGATACTTGGCATTCAAAGAATGGCATTTGCCTTTGGTCAAATGTTGACTACTACAAGCAATTCTGTCTACACTATGTTCCATTTCACCTCCATTTGGCTACAGCTACCACTAGTCAACGCAAAGCAGAAGTTTGAGTAGTAATGTGTAAACAGGGTTCTACTTTATTGGCTGTGAATTTTTCTGTAGGGTAACAACACTGCAGACAGTTCAGACCTACAATCAATCTATCAAAGTCTGATAATTAAAGGCCAGTGCTTGACCATGATTTGCTCCTGGGCGAACAGGCCTTATTGGAATGGCTTGATACCAAATGACTCGTACAGCAATACCACTCTACTTCTTGGCCCAACCAATGTGGTCCTTCTGACATGTTCACAAATCAAAAGTTGGAATTTCAAGAGCTGTACTTTTGGCAATTCTAACTGATCAATAATATTGATGCAATATTATTCTCAGGGAAAGAAGGCACTCAGCAAAAATCATTATTATGGACGAAATGATGTGCTACATTTTTAATTTTCAAATTGTTAGTTTAAAGATAAGGTGCAACATTATTGAGAAATATAGTGTAACATCATACACACACTGATATAGTCAAGATAAATATTGTTTAAATTCAAGCCACCAATATTATTCATAAAAATATTATGCAATATTATCAAACGATAAACATTGTCTACTATCTTTGATCAAATAGAGCTCTATAGTCAAAATCACCAAATTTTAAAAAGTGCTAAATACCAATGCCTTATCAGTAAAGAAAAGTACAAAAGAAATACAATTTTAATAGATACACAATTGCATTATCTAAATTAATAATTACATATTCCTGAATGAAGACTGTATTCATTATTGTTGAGTACCAAATATTGTGCAAGATATTAAGTAAAAAAAAATTACTCCATTCAAATGAACCATATATTATTCCTGAGTATGAAAAAAAAACAATGGTTGATATTTATAATTTTACAGAGCTAGCATTAAAGATTATTGTTCAATATTACTAAGTTAAAAATGTTGTACAAGACATTTCCTATCAAGTATACAGAAAACCATAATCTTTGCATATAATAGCCCTATTCTGTTAATAGAGTGGTTTCTTTATGGATAGACCTCTTATATATACTTAATTCCTGACCACTGACAATCCCTTTTTGCTTACATTCAATGCACATCATACAGAATAAGGGTCAAACTTGCTAAAACGTTTTTAGGACAAGAATCGCAAAGATTAATGTTCAATCATCACATTTTTTTCTCATCATCAGAAACATTTAGCTTGTTAGAGCAGAACATGACTAAAACTAAGCAGGAGTGAGGTGGAGTAGAAATAAAGTCAGTGGATAGTGATAAAAAAAGTCAAAACATTGCCTGCTTATACTGGGTCCAAATGCAATTGGCACTAAAATACAACCATGTTTATCATTTCATTTTTTTCCTTTCCACTTGAATTTACAGTGTCATTATATATGTAATTATTTGAGAATTTTGACATTTTTTTGATAGATCCTACCTATGATATCATTGGTTACCTAAACAGTGAGTTGTTAATACCAACAAATGCTGAACAAACCAACAGTGTGTGGTCTGACTAATCTGAGTGGCTTGGACATTTGGACTTGGTTGCTATTTTACCAAAGCATTTTAAACTCTGTCCTGATCCATCAACTCTTCTAATATGATGCATGAAACAAACACTTGTTAGACTCTGTAGATCCACTTGTTTGCCATCAACTTCAAAATAACACAATATAAACGCATACACTCCGGGGTCTTCAGTTCACTTTTATTAGATCGAAGACAGACATCTACACGCTAGGACGCCAAACCGCTAACTAATTTGAACTTATCAGAAAGAGGAACGAAACAGAAGAGTTCCACTACTGATCATTTACAAAGAAAGCTAACAGAGTTATCTTTCTTTGTATATGATATATTAACATATTGACATTTACATCTGAATAAACTTGTTTATCTATATGTACATACTGTGTATAACACATCCTACACTCCATGAAAACACACATAAGCTACTTGACTACCTGCAGATTCATCAATAGTTCATTTTTATTGTGATGGGAAAACTATGACAGTAAATAAATCAAAATTTTTGATAACATTTAAATATACTTGCTGTAATGTCATCTGGTATTAGTGCCTTTGTCGTTTGTTGTTAGTTTCTGTTTTAGCTGTGTATAGTTTGAACACATTTGGTTCATAACTGTATTTAGCTGTGTTTAAGAAAAGAAGCGGAGAGAAACAAAGACTTGTGTTTACAGGGTGATTGCCTGGACCAGAGAGACCTTCCCAGTTCCCACTTCCCGGTACCGGAACAGGGCTCATTAAATGGGGCTGATGGGTAGGTTCATGTTTATTGACTGAAACATACACATATACATATACATAAACATAAACATTACACTTGCCATTACCAGTATTTAGTCACAAAAAAGTTTATGTTGTCTTTCCTATTGTAAAATGTGAAAAGTAAACTATTAGAATCAAACAGGAATCTGTATTTTCTGCAATTTTAAAACTGGAACTGATAAAATAAGATTTACCAATAATGATTTATTTGGTGAACTAAGATTTAAAAAAAAATATTTTGGTACAGGTGATGTAGAATAGCTTTACCATTTGAATACAAAATAATGTACAGTACTATTAGCAATATCTCATTTAAATTATCAGTGTATTCACATTTTTTAAAAAACCTCACCTGACTAGAACCATACCTAGATTCATGGAGTACCAAGTGACTTTGGTAGCACAATAAGTGTAATGGAATAATATTTCAAATATTACAATATTAATCCACTAAACGACTTTAGAGATTTAAAAATTAACTTGAACATATTCAACAAAACCATTTTTATGCCTTATCTTAAATATTGTGCATAAAATCTGATTTTTTCATTGCAATAGAATAGAAACAGTGTGAAGTGAATGATAGTGCCCAATTGTATGTATAATAATATTGACTGTACAGAGAATGATATAAAGGATGAAAGTAACTCTAAAAACTTACTTGCAGATGACCAATAATTGATTAATGAACACGTCTAGTGGATTTTGTTTAAACAAAATATGAACAATATCAACCACAATTCCTTGTTTGTTAATCAAATATTGATTACTGATAATGTTTTAAAGTTACCTTCTTGCTGCTTTAAAATTGTCTGATGGACAAGTTTTTAGGGGACCACAAATAGAGCCTGTTTTATTCCTCTAGAATACTAGCTCAATCTAATCTTAATTTCCTGGAAATATGTCTTGATTTTTCCAGAAAAAACTGACGGGTTTTTTTCAGTATAAACATAATTGTTTAAAATCTCAAACAACCTTACAATTTGAGGAACAAAAGAAATCTCACTTTTTTATGAAATAGAGTCAATCTAAAACTAATCACATTACTGCTGACTGATTTCATAATATCAACAGAGTATTTTATATTTTATTCCATAAATCATTATATTGTCAGCTGATTCTGCTCTCATAGGAATTACAAGATGAAATAAAAAATAAAGCTCATATAATCATTTCATATTTGAATCAACTTTTAGGATTGAAACAGTGAAATGAATGTAACATGAAATAATCAGCAATGATGTTCCTCATAGAGGAACCACTTTATTAAGCAAACTTGAAAAATAATTAGAAACCGTAAACTAAAGCTGTCACAAAAACTGTCAACTAGATTTCTTCAATTTTCAAATCTGGCTGGCTGGCTATCTATGTATGTGTTGCATGTACAGGCTGCACCGATGGAGCTAGAGGGCTGGAAATTTAAACATTTACTCCTTATTATATCTAGAAAAAACATTCTTTTTTTAAAAAGATTATCCCCCACCCCACAATAGTTTTTTAGTTGGGGGTTCAATTCACAATGTAAATGTATACTAAATTGGTCCCTTTATTTGTGTCAGGCAGCATTCACATTCGTTTTTTGAAAATTCAGACTATTTTAGTGATCACCACCCAACAAAAGGTGAGAGAAGTAACTTATTCATTGATCACACCCTTTTTCCAATTTTTTAATTCATCATGCAGCCAAAAGACATTGGTCATGTGACGGTTTCTATTGAGTGACTAACCAGACCTGTTTATCTTTGAAATTATTGTTGAAACATTTTTCATATAGTTGAAACATTTTTCAGTGTTGATACACTAAGACTGAAGACTATTTTGTATGGATCAAAAATATTAACATTAATATTATATGAATTATATAATTAAAGACAACTAAAACAAACCAGTTTATTACTAAGGCAATAACAACTTTTGAGTTGATCCATGTTAGCTTAACATACAGTCAGTTTCATTATTGAAACAATCTTAAATGCTGATCAGTGGTGTAGTGCAATGGGAATGCAGGGAATGTTGTCCCCTTATTTTGTTTGGGAAGGGGATCACTGTTCCCTCACTATCTATGTCATACCCCTCTGGACAACAGGAGTTGGCTTGTGCTACTTTTAGAAGCACTTCTGTTGTCGAGACAGTTGACCTTGGGGTCAACCGCAGCGTCCCTAATTTGCTTCAACTTTTAGGCAATACTCATCAGTCAGCATCAACCTGTGAACGAAGCTAGTCACCTATTTCGGCATCTCCTAAATCAGCATATCTAAAGATCAACTGAATCTTCTAAATGCTAACAACACTATATTCTATTTTTCCACCCTATCGTCTCAATTACTAACCAGTACTAAAAGCCACTAACTAAAGTTAATACTTAAGAAGAAACAGATGAACTGAAGAACTTGACTGATCATCTTGTATTTCTACATAGAAAAAAGGTAGGTTCTTTTTCATATATATTGTTTGACTTTGTGACTTCCTTCGAAGCCCAAGTCATTACAATCTATATATTACTAACATTCTCATTTTGTTTATCTGTGTGTACCCTTAAATTAGCTGAAAGGTGCATTGTAGCTATATACTCTCAAGGTACTCTCAAAATGTGCATTCCTCCTTCCACCCAGCTGTAGAAGCTTGCTTTGCTCAGTGGGTCACTACACTTGCTAGAGCAGGCAACCCTGCATTCTCTCTTTTTTTAGTGCTGCACAACTGATGCAGATACAGTGATATTGCACAATAATTAATATGCATTAACATTCAGTGCACAATAGTTACTTAATAGAATAAAAATTATTATTTTACAAAATATATTTTATATAATAATTTTCTTTATATGAAGATTAACTAAAAACCCAGCCGTACTGATTCATTCTCAAAAGTGAAATCATCTTTAATCCTGACATAATGATATTCATTATATAAGAAATATTTAATGAAACAAAAACAATTAAGGTTTTAGGAACACAGTGAATCTGGTTCATTACAGAAACAATATTAAATAATATTTCATTCAAAATTGTTCAAAAATAGAATAACTATTTCAAAAGACAAAATAACAAAATGATTCAATCTGCTAATTCAGCTCCATTGCTAAAATCATTTTAAACAGAGAATCAGTACTATTGTACAATTTTTAATATTGGACAATAATATTGATTGTGTTAGTTTCTGAGAAAAAGTTTTATTACTTGTTAAGCAAAGGCTGGCTTCTTTCCCTTACTTTATGCCAATTTAGGTACAAATTAGATGATTCATGGAATGCAAAAATTGTTTTTTGGTGTATTTACCAACATTAACCCTAAAGGCTCTTCGTCCTTCTATTCAATGTTTGGAGAGATGCAAGCTCACTCGTAATGATCTTCTTTTTTGGTTTCTCCATTTCCACTTTCATTCTTTTATTTTCCTCCATTTTCAATGACCACTAATGTGCAAACAATCGCTAAATTCAGAAGGAAAAACTAGAAAGCTCTCAGAGTGCGCATACCTCTGCCAACGCCATACACTAACTAAAAACTGAATGAAAATCGGTTCATATATGACCTGGACTGTATTATCAATTAGGCACAATAGGAACAGCGCCTAGGGCCTATGGAAAAATGGGGGCCTATGAAACATTTTTGGCCTACTAAAAATTTATTTCAAATCATATAAGAAATTTAAATATTATAAAAATGTATACATTTGAAATATTAGTGAGACCCAAATTTTATCAATGCCTAGAGCCCCCACTGCCTTAATCCGGCCCTGTATATGACTACAGTGCAGAGGGGGTAACTGTAAGTTTTGATTTTATAATTTTGGATTATTGTCTTAATATCAATCGGAAAAGAAATCCTGGATCCACCACTAAATTTAATTAAACTTTTCCACAAAATGTCACTGAAACTCATTGAGAACTTTTGGTGATCAATTATTAATTATTCATACTTATTTTTATTTTTCTAGCTTTAGCTTATATTTCTGTCTTTTGTTAGAAACCGTCAACCAAAACTATCACCAAAACTGTCAAAATAGGTTTCTTCAGCGATTGAGTTGGTCCGGCTGGCTGGCTATGTATGTATGTATCACATGTACAATGGAGCTAGATTTCAACATTTACTCCTTATTATGTTTTTTTTGTTTTTTCAAAATTTCCCCCTAAATACTTTTTTTTAGATTGGGGTTCAGTTTGCAGTGTAAGTTTATGCTAAATTGATCCCTTAGTTTGTGTCTGCTTATTTTTTGAAAATTCAGACTTTTAGTGATCACTGCCCAACATATGTGCGAGAAATAACTCATTTGTTGATCACTCCTTTTTCCAATGTTTTAATTGATCACCCCCAATGCGACATGCTGCCAAAAGATGTTGGTCACATGACAGTTTCTACTGAGTGATTAACCAGACCTGTTCTTCCTGCTTTTATTGATTTTGTTTTTCTTCATTTTTTTCTCCAAACATTTTTACATTTTCTTTCTCTCATTTACTCTTAATTATGTTTTTCTCATTTTCTCTGATTTTTTTCTATAAATAAATTTTCTATATTTATTTTCACTCATTTGTCCCATGACTCTCTTTCTGAATCTTTTATTCTTAAATTCTTTTCCATTAATCTTTGCTAATCCTTTCCTTTTCCCCTTCTTGTAGCTTCTCTTTCCTCACCAGTAGCTGGGGGGAGGGGGGGCAGCGATTTTAAGTTGCTCCCTGGCCCCCAATCGAGGGGGGGGGCGAAACGGCTTTATGAATAGTAGTTCACCTACTGCATTTACTAACATTATACAATAATAAATCTCACTAAATGTTGGAGGAGGCCCATCAGGTGCTCAGATCTCTAGCTATGTAACTGCTTTTAAGTGGGTGGCATTCATCAGCTTGCCAAAGTCGGTCTTAACGAACGTTGATTGGTCACTTTTTTCAGAGTATATTATTTACCAAAAACACTGGTTAACTGTTGCGATGGGAGTATGTTAATGTTTACAATTTATGAACACAAAAGCATCTATTGTAAATCTGGTATTTATTTGCAATAGAATTTAGCTGATTTTTGTAAGATGAACAAAACCCCTTTTGAATAGACTAGCTACTCAACAAGTTCACAGAACCCTGGCTTTTGAAATGTCTGGCCATGGATCCCCAGTAATACCTTTGGGAACCCTTAGGGTATGCTGCCACCATGTTGGGAACCACAGCACTAAATTTAATTTTGGAGGTAGGGGGGCCCTCAAGGAGCTAATCCCCCATCTAAATCTCCAGCTACACCGCTGCTCCCCACCTCTCTATTTTCCTCCGTTTTTCTTACTTTTTTTCTCACTTTCTTTTCCTTGCCTTTTCTGTTTTTTCTTCCTTTTTTCTCACTTTCTTTTCCTTGCCTTTTCTGTTTTTTGTTCCTTTTTTCTCACTTTCTATTCATTGCCTTTTCTGTTTTTTCTTCCTTTTTTCTCACTTTCTTTTCCTTGCCTTTTCTGTTTTTTCTTCCTTTTTTCTCACTTTCTATTCCTTGCCTTTTCTGTTTTTTCTTCCTTTTTTCTCACTTTCTATTCCTTGCCTTTTCTGTTTTTCTTCCTTTTTTCTCACTTTCTATTTCCTTGCCTTTTCTGTTTTTTCTTCCTTTTTTCTCACTTTCTTTTCCTTGCCTTTTCTGTTTTTTCTTACTTTTTTCTCACTTTCTTTTCCTTGCCTTTTCTGTTTTTTCTTCCTTTTTTCTCACTTTTTTTCCTTGCTTTTTCTGTTCCTTTTTCCAATTCTTTCTCCTTTTTCTCCCTTTAATTTACTATCTTTTATACTTCTATTTTTTCTCTCCTTATTCTATATTACTTCAATCTTTCCATTCTATCATCTCTTTTCTTTCATATCTACTCTATATCTCTCTTCTCTCTTCCCAGTAATCTTCTTTCACACCTTCTTATTTTCTTTATAGTATATCTCCTTTCTATTTTTCTACCTTCTCTTTTTCTTTTTCCCACATTCTCTATGACTACATTTCTTTGTTACAGTTGTCCTCCCCTTCCTTATTTCTCTAATTTGTCCCAGCTCTTCCATTCAATTATTTTTCTCCTTCACAAACTAAAATTCCCTTATTTCACATGTTCTCTCTCTTTTTTATTTAATACAACCACAAATATATAATATTTAATTCTTAACTTAACCTCAAGACATCACTAAACATCTAGAATCACTTAGTATTCATTTATCTCCTTTCTCTCTATTTCTTATCCTTTCAATGATCACTAATAATATTGAGCCTTTAAGGCAAGACCAACCCAAAATGTAAGGACAATTAACAATCAGTGTTTTAGACATTCTTTTCTTTATTGTTCTCACTTTCTTAATGACAATCCTGAAAGAATCTTTAAGGCAAGAATGCACAAAATCAATGGTTTGTAGAATATGACAAAAGACAATTAGCAATGTTGTCCTTGATGATAGCATATTGGTTAGAGTGTATGGCAGGTGACTGATACGCATAACATTTTATTCTATGAAGTCAATCTTATAGAGGGAAGAACATTCTAATTCACAATAAGAAAGAAAATATCTATGGTGGTATAAATATCACCAAATGAATTATGAAGAGAAATACATATGAATGAAGAATGAGTAAATTGTTATAGCTTCAGAAATCAAGTGCAAGACTGGATAAGCAAATAGCACTTTTGGAAAGGTGAAACACTTTATGTCCCTTTTGAAAAGGTCTGTTTAAACAGAGGTCAAGATTTCAAAGCCAAAATTCTTAGATGAAATATTATAATATTTTTTTAGATTGATCTTGAGTGAGGTGTGTGTGTGTGTTTGTCTTTGTGTATGTGAGATTGCTTGGAGCTCCAGAATGCAAATAGCTTTTGGAGGTGATTTGAATAAGTTTTAATTTTATTGGTTAAATATGATTACACACACAAAAAAGTCAAGACCTATCTATATAATACTAAAAGTCTGATTATGTTTGTCTGTGCCCTGTAAGTAGCTGAAATATTGCATCCTAGCCAGTGACATTGAATCAAAGTAGCCCTAAAATGTGCTAACTTGAAAAATGCAAAAAAAATCCAGCTGATTTGCAACTGTTACATTATTTTTGGGGATGGGGTTCTATTTACAATGTAAATATAATGCTGAACTAGACCCTTACTTCCCATCTGTTGTCTGAAACAATGGCTTTGAAGTATTTCTCTTTACTTCACTGAGAAATCATTTTTCCAAAACATAAAATTGGTGGGTGGGAGGGGTTCTATTCACAATGTTAGTATAATGCTGAACTGGACACTGACTTTCTGTTTGTCTTACAAAACTGTGGCTTTGAAGTATTTCCGTAACTTTCCTTTACTTCATTGAGAAATCATTTTTCTAAAACACAATTTGTGATGTAACTATAATGCTGAAGTGGACCCTTTCTTGCTATTTGTTGTACAAAACTACGGCTTTGAAGTATTTTGGTTACTTCTCTTCTTACTTCTTTTAGAAATCATTTTTCCAAAACACAAAATTTGGGGTTGATGTTCTATTTATGATGTAACTATTATAATGCTGAAATGGACTCTTACTTTCCCTCTATCGTACTAAACTATGGCTTTGAAGTATTTTGGTTATTACCCTGTACTTCCTTGAGAAATCATTTTTCCAAAAAATAAAAATTTAGATTAAGATACCCCTAAAATACGTTAACTTACAGAAAGCAAAAAATCCGGGTGATTTACAATTGAAAAATAATATTGTGTGGTCCGCTTTTGTCCACACATGGATTAGTGACCGAATTAGTCACAGGATTATCTAAAAATGTAATTTCTTTACTTTCTTGGGTTTTACACACGCACACAATCACACATAGAGGCATGGACACACACAGACAGTGACACACAGGCACACGGGCAGATGGGAGTTAGACTGAAAGGGAAAAGAAGAAAAACAAAGATAAGAATAGACTGATACTGAGACAGAAAGAGAACCGACTATATGAAATGAGACATGATTAAGATAAACATATAGAAAGAAGTATGAATAGAAAAGAATAGAATGGAATAAAGTTGTATACCTAGCTAGATTGATATATATGAACTGACTGAAATAGATAGATAGATAGATAGATAGATAGATAGATAGATAGATATGAACAGACTGAAACAGATAGATATGGACTGAGATAGATAGATAAATAAATAGATATGAACAGACAAAAAGATAAACATTAACTGACTGAGAAAGATAGATATGGACTGAGATAGATAGCTTCAGAATTATATTTTACAAAAATACATATAATCTCAACACTGAGAAACAAGCCTGCACATTATTTTTTACCTCTGTGAACGAAGTATTTATTTGTCTATCTGTCTCTTCATCTATCCACATGATATCTCCAAGTTCTTAATGAATTTCAATTAAATTTTGCAGAAGGTTGGGGAGTGGGCTAGAGAAGAAGTAATTAAATTTTCAGGAGGATCTTTGCATAGTTACCTCCCCTACATCGGAGTTGGAGAGGTAAGAGTATATAT
>VCCN01003854.1:8622376-8635217 GCA_006491835.1 Architeuthis dux
AATCTTAAGTTGCTTAGGTATTCTCCATCTACTTTTATTATTCATGTGAAAGTGTTACCACTTGTGCATATATGTAAATATATATATATAAGAATATATGGATTCAAATGTTTATAAATGTGCACATGCACATTGATATCATCCTCACACGTGTGCATTTACCTTTTACTTTATATATGATATATATGTATATCTGTAGTGGCTTTATTAATGTATATACATGAAGGTATATCATTTATATTTTTGCATTTATAATTATAATGTATATGTAGATGAATTATACATATACACTTATATATATAATATATACAGCACTGCTCAGGATTATTGGCACCCTTGAGGTATTTTGTATAACCTGTAGAATATCTTCAGAAATAAATGGAAATCAACCAAATTTTTATCATCAGAATATTTTAATAGGTTGTCCAAATTAATTTAACAAAAAATCATTATTTTTCAGCTTATATGTAGTTATTATAAAGAAGAAATTTAATATATGACCTGGACAGTAATATTGGTACCCTTCCTTTATATTTGGTTTCATGCCCCCTTTGGCAGAAATGACTCCAAACGTTTCTTGCAGCTATCAATAAGCTTCTTGCACTTGTCAGGTGCTAGTTTCTCCCACACTTTCTTTTTAATTTGTTCAAGCTCTTGAATGTTTGCAGTATTCCTGCAGTGTATGGTATGCATTGGGAACATGACTCCAGATTTCTGCTTTCTCCAAAGATTTTCAATGAGATAGAGATTAGGACTCATTTCTGGCCTGTTTAAAATAGTTAATTTTTCCCTTTTCAACCATTTTTGTGTGTTTTTGGATGTGTGCTTTAGGTTTTTATCGTGCTGGAGCACCAATGATCTGTGGACCAAACCTAGTTTTCTTACACTGGGTAGCACATTTTGGCTTAAAATCCATTGGTAATCCAATGATTTTATTATTCCTTTGATATGGTCAAGGCCTCCAGTACTAGAGGCAACAAAGCAGCCCTATAACATTATGCATCCTCCATTCAAGTGAAAGCTAAGAAGGGCCTCATTGCTGAAAAAATAAGAACCCTAAGTTCAACGATGTGTCCACCATCCTTATGACTATATCTATGATTTCTGATTTCAAAGGGATTCTAAACAAAATAGTAGTAGCATTTCTAGTTGTGGTAATAGTAGCAGGAGGAGGAGGAAGAGGAAGGTGAGGATAGTTCACCTGAAAATTTGGCTATAAAAAAACAATTAGTAAGTTTAAATTAAAGTAAGTGTACAATTCTTATCAATAATTTGTTCTGGAGTCTTAGTGTATGGTTATTTTATTTGATAAGTGAGCTTTAAATGAGTATATATAACATTTTTAGCTATAAAGTTAGCTGAAAATTGAAAAGTTTAGCTGATTTTTTTAAGGACCATTTTAAGCTATTAATAACAAATGATGCTTGGCAATACTGTAAAAAACAAACGCTTGATACATCATCTATTGATCAGACTAGATGTTCTTTAAATGACGTTATGCATTCTCTTCTTGACATTATAGCAGCTGGAAAATACCCCCCTCCTTCCTCTTTCTGTTCTTTACATAAACGGAACTGACCATCAGACCAACTAACCGACCGGCCAAAAAAGGTCTTATAGAGATGTGTTGGACACATCTAAAAACATAAAAAGGAATGTCTGATCTTTTGCCAAAGGGTACCTGGACAAACAACAATCCTCCTTGGCAAATATTCTGTGGACAGATGTTACCAAAATAGAGCTTTTTGGCAATGCACGCCAGCAATTTGCTTATTGACAATGAAATGAAGCTTATAAAGAAAAGAACACCTTACCCAAAGTTAAGCATGGTGGAGGATCCATAATTTTATGGGGCTGCTTTGCTGCCTCTGGTACTGGAGGCCTTGAAATCAAAGTATTACCAAGGGATTTTAGAGCAAAATGTGCTACCCTGTGTAAGAAAACCAGGTTTAGTCCGAAGATCAAGAGTGCTCCAGGATGACAAAATCCTAGAGGACGCATCCAAAAGCACACAAGAATGGTTGAAAAGGAAACAATTAACTGTTTTAATAGGCCAGAAATGAGTCCTAATCTCTATCCCACTGAACACTTTTGGAGAATGCAGAAATCTGGAGTCATGTTTCAATGTGTACCATACACTGCATGAATGCTGCAAACATGCAAGAGCTTGAACAAATTACAAAGGAAGAGTGGCATAAACTACCAGCTGACAAGTGAAATAAGCTTAGTGATAGCTGCAAGAAACATTTGAAGGCACTCATTGTTGCCAAAAGGGGCTTGCAACCAAATATAAAAGAGGGGTGCCAATATCAGGTCATATTTCCGATTTTCTTCTTTGAAATTACTACATGTAAGTTGAAATTAATTTGGACATCCTATCCTATTAAAATATTCATACAACATAAAAATATTTAATATTAAATTAAGTAATACTTTCTTTAAAAAACAGATAATAAATAGTATGAGAGAATAAGAATAAAAATAAAAATGGGAGGAGCTGAGTATGGTGGTGACGTGTGCAAACAAATAATATTTTTATAAAATGATTTGGTTTCTTGATTTTAACCCATTCGCCTGATGAATTGCATGTTGCAATGAAATGGACTGTCAATCTGTAGCGAATTCCATAACAAATATAACATTTATATATATATATATATATATATGTACATATATGTATATATATATATATATATATATATATACAAGTATTTGGACTTGCATAAAGGTATACAAGTTTGCATATGTATGTCTACAAATATGTATTTATGTAAAGGTATATATCTGTATGACATGTGCATTGAAATGAAAGTGTACATATACATATATATATGAGTGTATGTATGAATAATATGCATTTATGCGCATGAATTAATAATCATGTGTATATGTATGTACGTAGGCGTTTGCTCATTTTCTTTGCTATGCTATGACCCTGAGTTTTTTTTTCAAATGGATTTGGATGAATGACATTTTGAAGATATCTGGGTTCTAAAATCGTATTTCCAAAAGAAAAAGAAAATACAAAACTTTACTTACAAATACATAAAAAGGTATAAAAAAATACAATTTATTAGTCAGACTTCTATTATTAGTAGTAGTAGTATTTATTCTTGTTTCAAATTTTGTTTTATAACTTTCAGTTGGAACAAAGGCCATTGAATGTTTTGCTTTTTTTATTTTCCTTAAATTTGTGTGTGTGTTTTTTCCCATTCAGGATAAACAAAAAATAATTATTTAAAGAAAAACTAAAAGTAAGAAAAAGCCAAAAAATACACAGAATGACATTAATATAAAAAGAAAAAAGAAAACTAAGATGCCAAGGTAAAATGGCTGAAAAATTCCCATGATGCATTTGGTGTATCTTCCCAATCCGAGATTACAAAGAATAAGAAGCAAAGAAAGACTTCCGATTTTTTCTTTTTTGTGAAAGACTATTTCCACAGAGAGAGAGGGTGTATTTTTAGTTATTTTCTCTATCTAGTCATTCATTTCTTTTGTGTCTTGGGGTTAGAGGGTGCCACTTCAGTCTTTAAATATTTTATCATAGATAAATGTCCAATATTCTACCACTTGGCAAAACACATTCTGCAGACTATTTACAAGAAAACTATAAACCACCCTCTCTTGAAGCTAAATCAGCTTTTTTGCATATAATTTATGAATGAAGTAATCAAGAATTTGAATTGAAAATATTTTAAAGTAGATAGTTTAATCTCTGGGTCTTTAGACTCATTCCAGCAAATTTACACTTTTACAAATGTTATGATTTCTCTTAGAGAATTAATTTGCATCAGACCAAGTTTAATATTTAGTATAAATTGTTTTTTGTACATTAACATGTCAAGAAAAAAATGAATATGATTTCCTTATAAATAAAAAGTTTTTGGACAATTAAACTCATTAATCACTGCTACCCACAACACTGGTTTATTGCTGGGTTTAGGTTTTTCATGTGTTCTGACATTTATATGTATCTATCTATGTATCTATCTATGTATCTGGACTTTGCCTCGCCCTAACCGGTCATAGTGGAAACTTGAGATTTTGCACACAAAAAATCCCCTCAATGAGTAGTGAAAACCTTTTTTTATTTTTCGAAAATTCCCCTCTTAAATAGGTTTTTAGAGAGGGTTCAATATGCAATGTAAGTTTGTGCTAAATTGGTCACTTGTACCCATTTGTTTTTTGAAAATTCAGACCTTTTTTAGTTATCACAAAACAAAGGCTAGAGAAGTAATGTATTCATTGCTCACCCCTTTTTTCATTCTTTGAATTGATCATCCCCTTCACAGGTGATTCATAATTTCCCTTGGAATGCTAGTTCTTATTATTTTTGTTATTCCCACAATGTTTTGGCTGATCCATTCCACGGCCTTCTTCAGGTTTACAATCCATATGTAAAGAAGGAGACACTTTTTTCTGGTAGTGCCAAGTAACAATAGCAAACTTGTAACGTAGCAATGCTTGTAGGTTGCAGATGTTTTTAACTCCTTCCATATTGTTTCCTGTTGAGCAGCAAAAGCCACAACGGGTTCAATTTCACACAGGTCCGACCTACATTTAGACGACATGTTGATGTATACCGCTTCTTTGAGTTTTTTTCACTCTCCAAAGGCGTTCTCTGTTTATTCGGTCTTGATAGTACCAGAAAAAAAATCACACTCTTTACATATGGATAGTACACCTGATGAGGGCAGTTGAATGGATCGGCTGAAATGTTATGGGAACAACAAAAATAACAAGAAGAATGAGTTTGATTGTTCTAAACAAATTTTGAATGTTAACATGGCGAAGGTAATGGGCAATGCAATGTTGACCTTGGAGTTCATTTAAGGTCACCAGAGGTCACCAGAGGTCACCAGAGGTCATTCTGGTTATTTCTTTCAAGTTTTTGGCCACAATCTTACACAAGAAATGATGAAAGTTGGTATATGGGTACATCTTTTCACAGCAAACATAATAGGCAATGTGAAGTTGACCTCAGAGGTCATTTCAGGTCACCAGAGGATATTTCTAGGCAATTTTCCAAGTTTTTGGCCACAATTTTGCACCTCAGGCCACACCCCCGCCCACTCATTTAATTTTATTAAATCTTCATAGAATATTATTTACTGTCATGTGTTGTTATATTTCAATTGTTTTCCCTGGGCAACGCCGGGTACCCCAGCTAGTAGTACCATAAAAAAAACCATACTTTTAGATAATCAAGATTAGATCAACAAATGAAAGATTGTATTCTAGGGACAATATGAATAAGCAATGAAATATTTACAAAATCATATACATTTCATCATTGTTAATCATATATTGATTACATAAAAGCATTTTTTTTCAGTGATACCTTTATCCTCTATGTGTCAGATAAAACTGTTGAGGCCAATGTATTACATACTATGCCATTACTGTTATATTGTGAAGAGTACAAAGAATCACTCTGGGGTCTTTGCAGAAATCTTTGTTGGCAATAACTCTGTCTGGGTTCTGACAACTTGACAAATTTGTTGAATGGAAGTCATAGAATAACTGGAAACAAACCCAATACAAAACATAGCACATGCATAGGATAAAGTGAATGTAGCACATTGACTAATATAGTTTGGTCATGCTAGAGTAGCCTAAAGGTTAACAGCACGGAGAATGGAATCAGCAAATCTAGTTCAAACTCTGGCTTGGAGAGCTTGTGTTCACTTTGCACTAATGCCCTTGGGAAAGGCATGAGTCAACTTCTCCGCCCCCAACTATGGTTAAATAGCAGGGCAGTTGTCACCCTTTTGCCCTGTAAGGTAGTCCATTGTGTGCTTTAGGCCCACAATTGCTACAGAAACAAAGATGGGTCTGCATAGATTGTTTGAGAAATCAAGACAAAGTCATTGCCTTATGTATTGTGCAACACAGGAGTCTAAGAGTACCAACATATTTTAAAGTAGATTTTCAAGCTTTAATAAGAACTCTCAAGTTTATTTAATACCCTAAAATGTTCAAGTGGTTTTGGACTATAACCACGAGGCATACCAGATTTGGGATACAGATGGTACACCTTGCCTTCAAATATCTGAAAGGCCAGTGGTATTACTCTCTAAAATATGTTACCCATCATATTTCTGGTTATCTTTTTTACTACCTTTGATCAAAACAATAGACAAGGCAGATGAATTATGGTCCACATCATATCGGTATATAAAAAATAGAAAACAGTACACATTATCTGATTTCAAATAACCATTATGCTTATTTTTAGGCATATTCATAAGGATAATGCAGTACCAAAGAATATTTAGCAAGCTGTGGTTTATAAACAAACACGAATTTCTCTTTGTTATTTCAAGAGACAATCAAAAGCATGTATTTCTGGCTAGTTCTTCACAAATGTGAATAAGAATAACCTTCTTTTGATTAAAGATCATTTGTAAAGGGTTTTAGGTATTCGCGGTTTTTTTATTGAATAAGCAATTACCCTAGATAGATCATTGTCTTTTTATTTACCTTACATTGTTCATGCTACATCAAATAATAATATTTCAAAAAGAGTTATTCAGTAGCGGACAAGATTGTTCTTTTATATTTGTCACAAATGCAATAACTAAGTTGAGAGATGTATTTTTGGCTTGGAGAGTGTCTATGGTGTAGAAAGGAAGATGAAGCAGCAGCTTTCAATTAGAGGTCACTTGAATGCAGTTCCTGGTGCGTGTATGGGCTCCACTGAATAATCAATTGCTTTAGATAGGCTGCTCTTCATACACCTGGCCACCTCCTCTCAATACCTGAAGTATCTCTTGGATCCCTGAGGTCAACCTCTTTGAGAAACAGCCAGCAGAATGCCTGCTTTAGCCTCAGGCCATCTCCAGAGCAATGGCTGATGGCAGATCTTTTCTTCATTGCAAACACTGGGTTTTAGTGTTTACCCTCAGGTTAAAGAGTGAAGCTGAACAAAGATATAAGTACTAAGAGATCTTTACAATGAGCTCCTAAGGTCTCCTCCCTGTGCATCACCTCTAAGAATTGTCCTTGCCTGTGGAGAAAACATTTAGGTTTTATAAACTTGCTGGGGGGTTCAAATATAATAATCTTATGAGAGCGATGCTGATTTTTCTATTATTTGTATCATAGGATTGCATTGCATCTCTAGAAACCACTAGAATATTAGAAACCATCAACCAAAACTGTCACCAAAACTGTCAACATATGTTTCTTCAGTTTTCAAGTTGGTCCAGCTGGCTGGCGGGCTGGCTGGCTATGTATGTATGTATGTATGTATCATGTGTACAGGTCACACCAATGGAGCTAGAGGGCTGAACATTTAAATTTTTAAATTTACTCCTCATTATGTCTAGAGAAAACGTTTTTTGTTTTTTGAAAATTCCCCCCCTAAATAGATTTTTAGAGGGGGGTTCCATTTGCAATGTGGGTTTATGTTAATTGATTCCTTGGTTTGTGTCTAGCAGCCCAACAAAAGGCGAGAGAAGTAACTTATCCATTAATTACCACTTTTTCCAATTTTCTAATTGATCACTCCGAATACGACATGCTGCCAAAAGCCGTTGGTCACATGACGGTTTCTATTGAGTGACTAACCAGACCTGTTTTGCTTAATGTTTGCTAGTGGCACTATTTTATGATGCTTGGGTTAAAACCTTTCTTCTATCTCTCAAAGTTGCTCTATTAACAATGACAACTAGCATTCCAAGGGAAATTATGAATCACTGCCAACCTTCTTTTTACTTTGTAAATTAAACAGTGGTGGTGGGCAGTGAAGAGTAAAAAATCCAAATTTTCATAAAAACAAGTGAAAATGCTGCTGGACACAAACTAAGAGATCAATTTGGCATAAAATTACATTGTAAATTGAATCCTCCACTAAAAACCTATCTTGCGGGGAAATGTTCCCTACTCATTGAGGGGAGTGTGTGTGCAAAATTTCAAGTTCCTATTATGAACAGTTAGGGTTGGACAAAGTCCTGGTACATAGATAGATACATAGATACATATAAATGTCAAAACGCATGAATAACCTAAACCCAGCAATAAACGTGTTGTGGGTGGTAATTAACAACGAAAAACATTATTACTCATTCATTTATATATGTCATGTACATAAGTACAGAGAAATTATATATCTTCATCACAAAATTGAGTAAACACTCTTAAATAGGATACATTTATGTCTTTATATTATTGCATTGTCCTTTTTAGTCATAGCTATTAAGGAACTTTTATTATTGTTATTTACTATGCTTAGCTAAGTTTGGCACAAGGCTACAAGTATGGAGCACTCAGTGAGGATCAAAATCATCGCTCAATAGTAATAATTTGCAACACCAGCTTGCTAACCATTACTCCATTGTGAGGTATCCAATAATGTATATATATTGAGTGTCAATAGAGTGGGATTGTCCCTGTGAAACAACCCTCCCACTTTAAAGACATTCACACGCAGGTTGCTGGCAGAGTATGCACTTCAAGAATTGGACATGTCAGCTACATTCAGTTCCACCGATGACAACATAGCCACAGACATCATTGGAATGATGTTCAACAAACTAACTATAAGAGAATGTATATATCTCCACCATAAAATTGAATAAACAAATTTATACTATATATTCATTTTCTATGAAAATATTAGAATTTGTAGCCAAAACGTATCTTTGGTGAGGAATTGAACTAATTTCTTTTATCTTTTGACCACTGATAGTCCCTTTTTTCTGATTTTCAATTTGCAACATTTTTTGCAAAGTTAGAAGTACTGAGTTCAATATATACATTTATCTAATATATCTCCACCATAAAAAGGAATAAACAATTTATACCATATATTCATTTTCTATGAAAATATTAGAATTTGTAGCCAAAACGTATCTTTGGCAAGAATTGAACTAACATTTATCTAATACAACAAGTCTGATTTTCTAAATGCATTAGTTAGACAAGTGCAGAGTTCAACCTGATATGGCTTCCGCTGCTCAACAGACCCAAACCCGACAAGACAAGGACAAAGAAACACCCGAATCATATGTTATAAGGGTTACCACCTTTGAAATAAAAAAACTTCTGTTTACCCCAGCACACTCGGATTTTACACCTGAAGAAGGCCGAAGAATGGATTGGCCAAAACATTGTGTTAACAATACAAACACCAAGAAGGAGTTCAATCGTCCGAAGAACTATTTGAATGTTATGACCCATCTCAAAACTGATTTTGTTTATCTGTTTGATAATTGACTAAGTAGCCAAAACAAGCTTTGTAGCCAGAGGTATTGATTTAAGGTAGCCCTAAAATGTGCTAACTTAAAGAATACAAAAAAATCTGGGTGATTTGCAACTTAATAACAATAGTTTGGGGTCTGCAAAAGCGCTCACCCCTATCTATATTATAATGACCGATTTTTTCAAGGGAGATAACTATTAAATCCTAATTATAGAGTAGTCTTCCTTATTTATTTATTTATTAGCTAATTTTGGGTTGATCCTTCTCACATCAGATTGCACTAATTTTCTTTCAAAAGATTATCCACATGGGTCACAGGATTGTCTAGGACTAAATAAATTTAGTCTGCAATGAACATGGATGTGTCTGATTACATCACTTTTGACCGTAATCAAAGAATACAGAGAAAATTAAAGAAGATTGTTATAACATTAGAATGAAGGTCATGAGTTTCACAGTCTCTTACACAATTATTTCCCATTAAAGAAGCTGATTTTTACACAATTATTTCCCATTAAAGAAGATTGTTAAAATCATTTCCCATTAAAGAAGATTGTTAGAACATTAGAATGAAGGTCATGAGTTTCACAGTCTTTGCTAATTGAGAAGACTCCCCAAAATGTGCTGGATTGGTATAAGTTGTTGCCACATATGTTATTTGTTATTGTGAGTCTATATTTGGGATGGTCTTAAGACAGATGGAAACAATGCACAGAGGAAAAAAGGGAAAGGAAAAGAGGAAAAAGAGAAGAGAAAAAGAGAGGAGAAAGAGGCGAGAAAAAAGGAGGAGGAAATAAAAAGAGTAGAAAAAGGGGTGATAGAAGGAAAAAAAAGAGTAGAAAGAGAGAAGAAAAATAGGATAAAGAAGGAAGGAAGAAGAAGAGGAGAAGGGGAAGAAGAAGAGGAGAAGGGAGGGAAGAAAAAGAGGGAATATAAAGAGGAGAAAGAATGAAGAAAAATACCAGTAAGAGGGAAGAAAAAGAGGAGAAGGAATGAAGAAAAAGGGGAGAAGGGAAGAGAAAGAGGAGAAAGAAGGGAAGGATGAAAGAAAAAGAGGAGAAAGAGGAAAGAAAATGAGTCGAAAGGGAAAACTGGTTTTGCAATAATAACATCAGCAATTTATTCACTTTGATGTTATTTAGACATGAAGAACTTTATGAATACATAGGAAAAATACTTTAGAAAATACAAATGTTTTAAAAATGAAAAACAAATAATAGGAAAGTTTTATTTTGTATGCAATTCATGTGTGGTCATCATGGAAGAACTAGTTGTAATAGTGGCCATTTAGCGTTAAATATTTCCATTATATAAGGAATTTATAAGAAGGTAGCAATTGTCGAGAAAGCTCAATGGGAGAGTATTCCACTATTGGAAATAAGATCATTGCTTTGATTTCCATAAACGTTAGTGATATGGAAAGGAAAATATCACTGTGAAGCTCAAGTAGAAAGACATTGTTGTGTCTATTTAAATCTTTCACTTCCTTGCCTTTGTAATTTGTAATTTGATTTTGTAATTTGTTTGTTAGAAGAACTAGAATGGTGATTCTCAAACGGGAGGCACTTGGCTCCCAGGAGAGGAATTTCCTCAGGGGAGGAATTTTAGCCCGGGCAGGAATTAGGGAAGAATTTCAGTCGGGGTAGGAACATATAATGGACAAGCCTGGCTGCTCCATAGTCAAACTCTGCTCCTACTTCTACTTCCACTTCCTTGCATAATTCTACTATACATTTTTGAGGTATGTAAGACTTGTCAGTTTAGTGCAGGTGGTAACACACCAGGCTAGTGATCACTAGGTCATGAGTTCAAATCACGGTAGGCGAATGGGGATTTTACATATCAGTTTACTCCCCCATTTTTGGTGAGGATTGTTCTTGTTCTTGTTACATAGGAAAGTAAAGTCAATTCTGACTTTATCCTGGAGTTTGACAAAAGTATATATAATAGTAGGAAAATTGAGAATTTGAGGAAACTGGTATCGCAAGAGGAGGTCCTGGGTTCTCTGAATCTACTGAATCTACTGAATTAGAAGGTACATAGAAATAGGAACTTACCATAGTGTGATGGTTAACAAGCTAGTCTTAAAGACCAATCTGCTAGTGTAGTGAGTTTGATCCTCACAGGTACCTCACTACTATAGTTTCTTTTTCAGATTAAGCTACTTTTAGTAAAAAACTCAGCCTGCCTTGTGGCTGAAATAGTTATGTATTCCCCAGTTGTGCCAGAGGTTGGTGTTTGAGCACAGATAAAAGCTATGTACCTAGTCAAGGCAGGAAGGCCCTATGCACTTGGACCATTGCTGTAACCCCATCTTCCTACCTAAAGCTAAGCTTAGTAAATATAAAGAAGGTACATAAAGATTATTATAATTATTGATTGATTTGTCATTTTGATGAAAATGTCTCTTAACATAATGCTATTGTGTATTCAATGTATTCAATGTATTAGTTGATGCAAAAGTTCCCAGCACTATGTGAGGAAAATCTTAGAAGTGTCGTTGAATTTTTTTCAGCTGTTTATTATTTGCGCAATCAGTTAATGGTGTAGTATGTCATTTAGAAGCCCGTTTAGAAACATTCTGAAGATAGATAAATGGTTTCCACTTGAACTTATGGAAAGTGGTGGTAGTTGTGGAGTGGGGTACACAGGGGTACAGTGTATACCTACTTCTCAATTTCCAGGTGTTTTGTATATTCTACCAATGGAGACATTATTGTATACCTAATTCCCAAACCCCAGCCTTACCATATACCTAGTTCCCAAAATCCATTTCTATCACTAACAGAAAGAAACATCAGTCAGTGTTTAAACACTTGTTTCTTTGACTCTCTTATTATACTAATTAAAGACAAGTTTGATTAACATTTTACATGTATTAACCAAGAAATGCAATATTCTCCAGGATTACATTTTTAAAAATCTTATGTTCATAATATTGGATATAAAATAATAATAAATATTGTTCCATTGTATATGAAATGTAGACTTGAAAATAAATCTGTTTAATTTTAGCTTTTTTAATATATCTCAGAATCACAATGTTTTATGTACATACATACATTTGTAAAGATGCTACCAAAGGAACAATATTGCTTAATTACATGCTCATTGTTTTATCAATACAGGCCTAAGATATGTGTGTTTATCTATGTCTCCTCATTTACATTGTTTTATATGTACATGCATATGCATCATTCTGTTGATATATAAAAACATATGAAAATACAAGGGTAAAATAAATTTATGTCAGTGTTTTTATTCATTTCTCATATAAAATCTGTTTGTATACATCTCATTGTTTTAAAAACAGAACAGAAAAATTGTCTACTTTCTAATTGGCTAGTCAGACTTTCCAACTTTGATTTGCTCATCTTAATTGTATTCTGACATATGTATTGAATTCTTATAGATTAAATGTGTGTATAGACATACATACATATCCACATACACATGAGCACACACACATATATGTCCGTAAACATGAATTCATATATCTTTGAATTTAAAAAAGAAATTAACAATTTTTAATAAAAACTGATATAATTTAGCTCAAACACACTTATATATCTATCTCTGTATATAAATG
Source organism: Architeuthis dux (assembly GCA_006491835.1). NCBI lineage: Eukaryota > Metazoa > Mollusca > Cephalopoda > Oegopsida > Architeuthidae > Architeuthis > Architeuthis dux. Next base: position 8,635,174 of record VCCN01003854.1, read on the forward strand.
GAAGAGGAAAACATTACTGTTGTGTTAAAATATATGATTATCAT
>VCCN01003854.1:8639051-8663523 GCA_006491835.1 Architeuthis dux
TTGTTAGTTTTTGGGTTAATAAACAAAAAATTATCAATGGAGTGCTCTATGAATGTAGGTACAATCAGAGTATATGTTAGTAATATGAACAAAAAAATTTATTTTTTTCACAATACTTGTATTTCATAGTCTGGCCGTTTCAGATGGTAAAAATTGGCCAGGCCAATCCTCAGGGGATTTTTGGGAAACTACTACTACTCTGTTGGTGACCGCTTGCTCTTGGAGTCTTCTTTTTTTCCATTTGACCAATGGTGTGTGGTGTTGTTAATTGTTTTTGGCGGGTGGTAATATTTGCCCACTTCGGATACTTGAAATACAAGTATTGGGAAAAAATCTGAGTTTTCTTTTTTACTATATATATCATCATCATCATCATCATCGTCATCATCATCAGCCATTATAAGTCCACTGCTGGACAAAGGCCTTTCCCATCTCCTTCAATGACAACCTGTCTTGTGCTAACCTCTGCCACGTTTTACCGGCAAACTATTCTATCTCGTCCCTTCATCTTTTCCCCCATCTATTATCATCTCTTCTTGCTAGGTGACCAGCCCATCTCCATTTTTGCTGCTTAATTAGTTGTATATTCTTTATTCTAGAGTCCTCTCTCTGATCCATGTTGATCTTTTTCTATCTCTTAGAGTTATCCCTAGCATTGCTCTTTCCATGGCTCTTTGCACTATTCTGAGTTGGTTTTCAGCTTGTTTGGTTAATTTCCATGTTTTGCATCCATAAGTCATGGCTGGTATTATGCAGCCGTTGTATACTTTACGCTTTAAGCACATTGGTGCTCTTCAGAATGTCATGCCAAATGCTTTCCAACCTTTCATAATGCGTCATTTTATTTTGCAGTCATGGTCTTTCTCTAGCATTATTACCTGTCCTAGGTCATCGGCGAATCTTAAGTGGCTTAAGTATTCTCCATCTATGTTTATTCCCATCTCCTCCCAGTCAGTTTTCCGAAAGATGCTTTCAAGGCTCGCTGTAAATAGTTTAGGTGATATTGTATCGACTTGTCTTACTCCTTTGGCTATCTTTATCTTGTTTGTATCGTTATGTAGTCTACTTATTGCAGTGCCATTTTCATATATCTTTTGTATGATTTGTATGTAACATTGCGTTGAAGACTGCTGTGTGTTCTATTGGATGCTTTCTCATAATCTACAAAGGCCAAACAGAGTGGCTTTTTGTACTCTAAGGACATTTTGATTAGTTGATTTATTGCATGTAGGTGATCTATTGTTGAGTAGCCAATTCTGAAGCCTGCCTGCTCACACTCGTGTAGTTCGTTTTCATCTAGAGTGCCTGTTAATCTGTTTATGATTATTTTTGTGAATAGTTTATATATGTAGGTAGTAGTGTAATAGGGAAGTAGTTACCAAGGTTGTGCTTATCTCCATTCTTGTGGAGTAGGATTACTATTCCTAGACAGAAACTTTTAGGGACTTTTCTCTCTCTTATGCATTGTGTGAATAGCAGTACTAGTCCTTTGTGCAAGATTTCTCCTGCATATTCTAGAAGGTCTGTTGTTATGCCATCCTCGCCTGGGGTTTTACCGAGTTTCATATTTCTTAATGCAAATACTACTTCTTGTATTGTTATCTCTGGGATATCGCTAGCATATATATATTTGGGAAGCAATCCTTCATTTATGCATGCCTGGTTAAATACGACGGACAAGGAACATCTTGTTAAGTTTTCTTGTTTCCGCACAAGAGAACGTGTGTTTGGATTCATGGGGTGTAGTACTTGTCCAAAAGTGTTGTACTGAGTGCTTTCGGCACTTAGCCATTTTCAAGATTTTGATGATTCCTCAATTATCTACCTGGGTTTCTGTGGGGTTTCTCTTATTTACTTTAAGACTTGATAGTTCACTACTTCAAAGCTGTTAATAGTGTAAATAAATGTTTACTTCTTATCAATTTCATTTGAGATCTTATTAAAAAGTGAATAAACTCGTTCAAGTGGAAGAGTCCATTGTTTGAAATAGTGGCTAGGAGATATTTTTATCAGCAACTTTTATCATGTATTACAGGCAGAGAAAGAAACTAACAAACAGAAAGTGCCACTGTTCATTATATAGGTAGGTTTGATGTCAATTCCATTCAAAATGTGAAATATCAGGTTGAAAATTGTTGGTTGTTATTTGACATTTAATGAGTTTGAAAATGAGTGTTAGCTCAAAGGCTGCATCTCAGAATTGCCAGGCTGGAGAAACTTCTGCAAAATATTCACTTGCTGAAAATGTCAAGTTGAACTTCCCCTACAGCAGTCTTTTTCATACTTGTAAAATGTCAAACATATAAATCAGTAACTTATAGCACAGAAGAGTATTTACATTATATAGTGTGAAATCAAATGATGGATAATTTGTATATCCAACAGAATATGATAATTATGAAGACATTTATTAGTTGAGAAAATATATTTGCCCGGTGCTGGTGTAAACAACTGCTAAACAAACGGCCTAAATCATAAATGTGAATAAAGAAACGAGCTCCGTGCGGGGATTCACATTTACGATTTAGGCCAATCATTTAGCAGTCATTCACACCGACACCAGGCAAATATAGGTTCTCAGCTAATAAATGTCTTTATAATTATCATATTCTGTCGGATATAAAAATTATCCATCATTTGATTTCATACTGTCGGCATAGAAAACCACATTGCATTTGTGCCTGAATACGAATGTGAGAGTAGAGAAGCAAGGAAAGTGTAGGATTAAAAAGACTCCTGCCTAACATGAGAACTTTGTTAGCTCAGTTGGTGGAGCAGAACCTGCATATAAGATTGCTTCCAGGGTGGATGCGGGTTCGATCCCTGCACAGAGCTCGTTTTCTTTATTCACATTTATAATTTAGGCTGCTCGTTTAGCAGTTGTTCACATTGGGGCTTCTATTGAATAACTAACCAGACCTGTATTATTATGCTTTATGTCAACTGTCCTAGACCATTAAATTTGATACCGGATGGCTTTTGGATTGAGAAAATTAATACAGAAGTAACTTGTTGGTAAAACATTTCCCACTCAGATATTTGCTAGTTATAATTTTAGTTTGTGGAAAATTTTTGAACCTATGCACTACATAGGCAGTGACGATATCAGGCCAGGGCATCCCAGGCATTGCTCCCAGCAGCCTATGCATTAGTCTCAATGTTAATCTTATTCAAAAGCACCAACCAAGAGAAACTAAATTGGCACATAGGAAGGACATCAAATGAAACTAGAAATGTCAATACAAAAGTCAGACTGAACATTTGCTTCTTGCAGTGTCACTTTTTCTTTTAAAAATACTTGAAATGTAAAAATCATAAAAAACATAAATACCATGTATGCAAAGAGAATACTTGTAAAAGAATTGTGTTAATGATATTGACATATACATACATGTCTTAATATTACTAATATATTATATCAAAATACTTTTGCAGAAATTTGAGAAAGGCTATCCCTCTCCTTTGTTTTACACACACACACACATACAAACACACACATGCGCACACATGCACACACACTGTCTATCCAGAAAGTATCCATCGATTTTGAATATCTTTGCACAGCCTTATCAACCATTGTTTTACTCAATCGGTAGAGAGACACCATTGCGTGAGCTTGTGTACTGTGTGATTGTTGCATTCACAATGACCAAGTAATTCTTCATAATCAGAGGAGACCTTACTGCACATGCATGAACTGACACAATCCCATTGGTTTACTCAATTGGCAGTGAGACACCATTGAGTGAGCTTGTGACCTTACTGCACATGCATGAACTGACACAATCCTGTTGGTTTACTCAATCGGTAGAAACACCATTGAGTGAGCTTGTGTACTGTGTGACTGTCACATTCACAATGACCAAGCAAGTAATTCTTCATAATCAAAGGAGACCTTACTGCACATGCATGAACTGACACAATCCCATTGGTTTACTCAATCGTCAGTGAGACACCATTGAGTGAGCTTGTATACTGTGTGACTGTCACATTCACAATGACCAAACAAGTAATTCTTCATATCTTGTGCAGGGACTTTTGGCAAAACATCACATCACCCAGGTCTAGTTAGCCCTTCCCCACAATCCAGATTTGGCTGCCTGCAATTTCTGGCTTTTCCCAAAAGAGATTTTAGACTGAAATTAAAAGGAACACGATGAGGCAGCAGATGTCGTTCGCAAAAGAGGACATTGCAGACTGTTTTGAAAAGTGGAAGGGAAGCTGGGACAAGTGTGTGAGGATCGAAGATGAGTACTTTGACGGGGACTAAGAGGACATTACCCTAGGTAGGCTATTCCTTTGTTAATATTAAATGGCTGGATACTTTCCCGACAGGCCTTGTACATATATGAAAGGAGAACCCTTGCATGTGTGTGTGTGTGTGTGGTGGAGGGGGGGGGGTCAACCTTAAAGATAGGACTGATAATAATTTGAATATGTATTAATATAATTAGCAAATAAACAATAACCTGAAAGATGCTAATGAGAAAACTTTTCTTTTTTTCCTATTCATTTCTTTTATTAAATTCCACACATTTACTAAGTTTATTTGCATAATTGATCATCTATTTCAATTTCAATTATTGAACATAGATTTTTATCAATTTGCCAGCTTAAATTACATTAATTAATTACACTGATGCAGTGTCAACGCAATTTTTTCTCATTTGGTGTAATTTTATTTTAACTTGACTCATATTAGAAACTGTCAACCAAAACTGTCAACATAGTCAACATAGTTCTCTTCAGTTTTTCTGTAATTCCGGCTCACTAGCTGTGTATGCATGTATGTATGTGTCACATGTACAGGCTGCTTCAATGGAGCTAGAGGGATGAAAATTTGAACTTTTACTCCTTATTATGTCTAAAAAAAATAGTTTTTTTGTTTTTTGAAATATTTTATATGGGGGTTCAATTTACAATGCATGTATATTGGTCCCTTAGTTTGTGTCTGGTAGCATTTATTCAGACTTTTTAGTGATCCAACAAAAGGCGAGAGAAGTAACTTATTCATTGATCACCCTTTTTTCCATTTTTTAATTGATCACCCCAAACATGGTATGCTGCCATTGAAAGACATTGGTCACATGACGGTTTCTATTGAGTGACTAACCAGACCTGTTCTGATTATGCTATTTTTTCACAAACTTTTAGGGTTAATCCACAAGGGGTCTGGTTCATAATCCCGAATTTCACTTTCCCGAACACAGTTATCCCGAACATTGATTGACCGATTTTTCACTTTCCCTACTGTTCATTTGCTTGAAAAACAAAGGAAGACAATTTGAGTAATTGAACAGTTTTCGGGAAAGTGAAATTCGGGATTATGATTGCCACCCAACCTCAAGATATCTTCTTTAATAAGACTTTTTGAACAACTAATCACGTGTCTGAATAAATATTTATCATTATGATTATGAATATAAATTTTTTTCTTAATAAAAACAAAAATCCACCTCCACCAATGTCCTAAAAGAGAAAAAGAACAAAAAATACTGTTTAGATAAAGTTTTGAGCAGAAAAAAAAATGATAATCAGTTAACAACAGACCAAACTGAATGCAAACTAGCATTCTAAGGGAAATTATGAATCACTGCCATCCGTATATGTTTCTTTTTACCTAGTAAATTAAGCAATGGTGGTAATAAAATTAAATTACCTTGATGAAAATGCTACCAGTATGGTTTGAACCATAAATTCCTGATTTTCTCACCTTTTGTTGGGCAGTGATCACTAAAAAAGGAATTTTCAAAAGACAAGTGTGAATGCTGCCAGACACAAATTAAGTTATCAATTTAGCATAAACTTACATTGCTAATTGAACCTCTCACTGAAACCTATTATGGGGTAGGGGGGGATTTTCACAAAACAAAAAAAACATTTTCCCTACTCATTCAAGTTTCTACTATGAACGGTTAGGGCTGGACGAAGTCCAGATACATAGATAGATAGATAGATAGATAGATAGATAGATAGATAGATAGATAGATAGATAGATACATAGATACATATAAATGTCAGAACACATGAATAACCTAAACCCAGCAGCAGTGTTTAAACATGTCTGTTGTGGGTAGTGGTGATGAAATATTAATACGAGTCTATGACCCGTCACTTTGCTGATGGTTATCATAAAGGTACAGTAACAGGCTCGGCTGATGGCTGCTACTGATACTATAAGTGTGACAGACATAGTTGATAGGGAGACGGGAGAAAAGAAAGTTAGATAGTTTAATAAGAGGGTAGGAAGGAATAGGGGAGAGAATAAAGTTAGGTATTTTAATAAGTGGGTAGGAAGGGATGGGGAGAAAAGAAAGTTAGATTAATAAGAGGGTAGGAAGGGAGAGGGGAAAAGAAAGTTAGGTAGTTAATTAAATGGGTAGGAAGGGTGAAGGGAGAAAATATAGCTAGGAGAAGGGCTGATGGCTGCTACTGATAATATCAGTGTGACAGACATGGCTCTCATTCCTATATATGACTAAAATATAAAAAATATACTCTTTAGCTATGGATGGAGGAAGGAATACTTTTGTTGAGTATTTTCTTTCCATCAATCATTTTGTCTAAGTCTAATAATCTCAAAGATTTTCAGATTGTTTCATTTTATGTATGTGTGTTAATAAATTATATGATTTTTTTTATTACTATCTACAAGCATCTTTAAAAGTTTTAAAGTATGTGTGTCCAAAATATGAGAGCAGTAAATAAAAACTGAATTTTTTTTTCATGGATTGATTAATTACTCCACCTCATTATCATCTAATGATGTCCAGCACCCACCCAGCTACCCAAGCAAACTATACCCACCTTCACCTCATTAAACAATTTTTAATTATTCACTTTATTAAATATAGATTCTTGATACAGAAAGGAGACTTGTAATCCAGCAATTGAGTGGCTTTAATAAAGGCACCAAAGTACCTCTCTCTTCGACATCTTTACATGTAGATTACGATTTCTCCTTGGTGACACAAAGAACTATTTAAAACAAAAACTGACTTGGTGCTTCATGGTAAATATTCATTCCTATCTACAGTAAAAGAGAAATAAAACATTTTTTAAATATTTATTGAATATAGCAGTAGTATTCAAATTGCGTTCCATGGAACCCCACAGTTCCACACAACCTTTAGGGGTTCCATGAAACAAAGGGCCATTTTTGCAATATACTTAATAATTCTTCATTACATAAACGATTTCTTCACGGCTTTTACATGTCTGTATTTTATTTCTTTAACACAAACAATACTTTTTACACGTAAAAAAATTAACAACATTTTGCCTTTTTAATTAAAAACATCTTGGTTATTTACTTGACATGGATGCTGTTCAGTCAGTACCCATTCATATGTCTATTTTTCCTCAGTAAGCTTCATTCCATTTGAGTGTGTATTTTCTATTTGGGTTTATACACTTTTGGATAATTCCATAAATAAGGACAAAATCCAATAGTTACATACATATGTAACTATATATAGAGAGAGAAGGGAAAGTTGTTTTTTGAATGAGTTCGCTAGAAAATTTAATTATTGAAAAGGGTTCTTCGAGTATTTAACATTTGAAGACCACTGGAATATAGGAACGATACGTAAGTATGAGACAATCTTTTAAATAATAAAAAAAGAAGGCAACCCCAAAAAACATATTTATATGTAATCAATTATATATATAGTGATAGATCAATTCTGTTATTAGCACTTATATTATTTCCTGACCACTAAAAATCCCCTTTTCCTGATTTACAATGCACAACATACAGATTGAGTGTCAAAATTTGCTAAAATAAATTTTAGGTAAACATTTGAAAAATTTTGTGCTTAAATCATCAAAATGGCTGACAAGATATCTTGTGAAAAATTTGATTGTCCTGGGGCAGCTGATGAGATATCACGCAAAATATTTCTTTGTCCTGGGTCTTCTTATTTTGGTAGTGAATCAATTAGTGATTCAAAACTATTCATAGATGGTGATGAAGACAATGAAAGTAATGATTGTCATGGAGCAGATGACAAGATATTTAATTAATATAACTTCACACAAAAAATATCCCTTTCCCAAGTGGTTAAGTGCTGGTTTACTTTGCTTATTATCATTTATTCATAGCCTCGCCTGTGAATGACCATCAACTTGTGCAAAGACTAATACTCACAAACAATGGGCTATAACAAATTCTCCTGTGAGGGAGACAACACCTCTCATCATACTAAGAACACCATCCCCAGTGATGCATGGTGGTGGCAGCATCATGCTGTGGGAATGTTTTCATCAGCAGGAACTGGGAAACTGGTTAGAGTTGCAGGAATGATGGATACCATTAAACACAGGGAATTCTGTTTCAGTCTTCCAGAGATTTAAGACTGGGACAGGGGTTTATCATTTAAGCAGGACAATGACCCTAAGCATACTTATAATGTTCTTAACACATTATGACTCTTAACTAAATTACAAATATTTATTTTTAAAAGTTCTGTTAAAATTTTAAAAATCTTGGTTATTTACATAACATAACATGGTCAGTAGTTGTTTATATGTCTATTTTTCCTCAGTAATTACATACATACTTATGATAGATATGGTTAGACAATGTGGAAAAGGAAAAGAATGAGAAAAGCTTGTTACATCTCAAACATGTTTATTATCACAAGGATAAATCTTTATGCATTTCATCACGGCGAGTGACGTCTTCAGAAGAAAATTGAACATGGCAGAGTACTGCAGTTATCCATGTGGTGTGCAATGAGTGACTCTAGATGTGTTTTGTTTTGTGTGGTCCTATGGTCACTCATATAGTGTGTGGTGAATATAACTGTGTTTTGTGTGTTATATGCACACGACCACATGAAACAAAACACATCTAGAGTCACTCATTGCACGCCACATGGATAACTGCAGTACTCTGCCATGTTCAATTTTCTTCTGAAAACGTTGCTCGCCGTAACGAAATGCATAAAGATTTATCCTTGTGATAATAAACATGTTTGAGATGTAACAAGCTTTTCTCATTCTTTTTGAAAATTCCGACTTTCTAGTGATCCAACAAAACGTGAAAGAACTAACTTATTCATTCATCACTCCTTTTTAATTGATCACCCCCAACACGGCATGCTGCCAAAAGATGTTGGTAACATGACAGTTTCTATTGAGTGACTAAGCAGACCTGTGTTTTTATATTAATCATTTTCATAATGATAACTATATTTATTCAATACGCTTCACATCTTTCTCTCATATCTCTCTATTCCACAAAAGGCAAACTTCCAGTTACTCAATGTCCAACAACCCTAATGTATACATGTAATTATAACAGTTTTGTCTGCGCTTATTTCTGCCCTGTCATTTAGCCCAATACTCCAGACAAAGTATGCTTGATCCTTGATTGTTTCCATCGTTGTCTTTTTTTAATGTTTGTTGTTTCCCTATTAGCATCAATCAAAATGTAAAAACAGAGCTTTTTAAAAAGATTACCACAGAGTTGCCACAAAAATCACACAGCTCTCCCCAGCTTAACTAAGTCTGTCAAACTGAACCAGTTTAATAACATAATGAAAGCTTGGCAGCCCAAGCTTCTGATTAAATATTCTGAAATATTGACTCATGTAAGAGGGTAAGAAAACTGCTTATTCCTTTAATTCTCCTTTTGCATGAGTAATAATAACAGACTTGCATTTCCATTGAAAGAAAGCCAGCTTCCTGTCATTAAGCAAATTTAGCAATCAGAAACCACATCCACAACAAGATTCAAGGCCAATCAGGTTTATCAAAATGGAGTATCTAGTTTCATTTTTATCCATCTAATTTTGTATTATATATCCGTCTTATTCTGTTTATATCTTATTTTCTTTCTATCTTTGTTCCCATCTAATTTCATTCAAATTCTTGCTGTATAATTTTGTTTTTAAATTTGTTCGGAACCTTATAATTCTGTTTATATCTATCAGATTAAATTGATAAAGAGAATCTCAGATAAAAATGGATAAATATGCATGTATAAGCATTATAAATCTCTTTTGTTCTTTCCTGTTCTTTACCTATGTTTTTACTTATCAATCTAATATCTATCAGTCACTCATCTGTCCCAACAGCCATCTGAGTTTGTTCATATGTATATATATATATATATGAAATCAAGGAATGGATAATTTTATAACCGACAGATTATGATAATTATAAAGACATTTATTAATTGGGAACCTATATCAGCCTGGTATTGGTGTTAGCAATTGCTAAACGGGTAGCCTAGATTGTATAAATAAATAAAGAAATAAGTGCTGTGCAGGGATCGAACCCGCATTCACCATGGAAGCAACCTATACGTGGTCCAGCTCTTAACCAACTGAGCTAACAGTATTTAACACCTTATTTATTTATATGATCTAGGCACCCATTTAGCAATCGCTAACACCGATGCCAGGCTGATATGGGTTCCCAATTAATAAATTTCTTTATAATTATCATATATATATATACGTGTGTTTATTTAGGCAGTAATCCTTCATTAATAAATGTTTGGTTAAATACAATGGACAAGGAATACCTTTTCAACTTTTTGGTTAGTCTTTCTTGTTTACGCACAAGAGAATGTATATCAGGATCCAATGTATATAAATATTGTCCAAACATTATATTTGACCAAGCACTTTCGATTGTACATTCAGTCATTTTTCGAGATTGTAAAAAACTGAGAAAAAACTTATCCTTCATTCTTTGTTCATTATTGCAAAATTTAACATTTCCTATAATTCGTCAGAATGGATTGCTGACCCCCACTCTATCATGCAACATTATAAATGTGTGTATATATCCTGGAAAGTCTATAAGTGATGAATTTTAGAAAAAGAATTTAAGAAATAACATTCTTTATTTGTTTGATATGTTTCAAAATACCCATAACATCTTAACAAAGAATTTAATAAATATAACAGTTATGAAAGATTAAATTCAGAAAAACTCTTATAATTCAAACCAACCATATTGGCTGAAAGAAATTTATAAAAAACATACTTCTATGTAATGAATATTTGATGAACAAAAAGAAGTTTGGCTGCTTAGCCATGGGTGTATGGGAACTCTTTGGTTTTGGAGGGCAGAGGGCTTGATTTGCCTACAATTTTACCAATTCCCAATATAAAGCCTTTTTATCAATCGATGATACACAGTTAGTACAAATCACACAACATGCAACTTAAAAGAAATATTGTTTTCTGCCTTTCTTAGCAACAAAAATATCAATTGCCCAAATTTTCTCCATTGTTTTGCCAAAATTTGGGAGGGCAGTTGCCCTCCCTTCCTCCCTACCTGGCATGTATACCTATGTGCTTAACATACCAAAACTTTTTCTTTAAAACAAGAATTCTTTAAATATTTATTCTCCCTTTTTTTGTCAAGATAGGTTTCTTCAGTTTTTAAGTGATTCTACCTGGCTGGCTATTTATGTATGTATGTGTCACACGTTTCTTTTGTAAAATCCCACCTCCAATAAGTTTTTTCTTGTCGGGGGGGGGGGCAATTTTCAATGTAAGTTTATACTAAATTAGCCCTTAGTTTGTGTCTGGCAGCATTCACACTTGTTTTTGGAAAATTCAGACTTTTTAGTGATCCAACAAAAGGCAAGAGAAGTAACTTATTCATTAATCACTCTTTTTTCCCCAAATCTTTGATTGTTTACCCCCAACATGGCATGCTGCCAAAAGACATAACAGTTTCTATTGAGTGACTAACCAAACCTTTTTGAAACAATCTCAAAATGCTAAAGATTCAAAAAGAAAAAGTGTGACCATTTTTCCCCTACAAAAGGATAGTTCAGTTTATCATTTCAATACAAGATTGTTGTCCAGTATAAACCTAGCTTCTTTCAAGTGCCTGGTATGAAGTAACTCACTAATTAGGTTTAAATAATTTCAATGAATCACCTATTCAAGACAATAGAGTTGCCCTGTACCTTTGGCAACAAAGTGTCAAACTTGTACTATTGAACAGCCAATGGGCTAAATGTTTGTATATATTAACATGTTTGTTATGTGCATGTATGGTAATCCGATAGAATGGTAGAGGTAATTTGACAATGTGGAACTGAAAGATTGAGAAAAGATGTAGCACGCTTTTCTCAATCTTTCATTTCCACATTGTCATATTACCTCTACCATATATTGACATATAATATATGATGAATTATATACCTATATATATATGTATATTAAAACACAGACACAAAGATACATACTCAGACAAATAGATAGAAAATAAGTAGTAGCTACATACCATGTGCTTGAATGAATTGCAATTTCATCTTACAAACATCAAAAGAAAGCAATGTAAAGAAAAAAACTAATCCACTTGAAACTTCAAAGACTGTAAAATAACTATCATGTCTTTTTATTCCTAATTTTTACAAAGGGAACATTGAAAATGTTTCATTATTCCAGAACAACATGAAAAACTATATAATTTGCAGATCACCAATTGTTTTAGATCTCTATCACTGATGGACTTTCAATTAGATTCTTGTCTCGCTAGTTCCGATTGGATAAAGAGATGAGAATTCAATTTGATTAAAAGAAATGAATATTGTAGAGGGAAATATATTATTTTCAGGCAAACAGAAACCTATATGACTAAGAATTATTTCTTTATATCTTCATAATTACAAATGATTTTATCTCAAAAGAGATGTTTCTTTGCATCACTTATATAGTCATATTGTCTGGAAAAAGCAAATGTTTTTAACATCTTTATCGATAGTAGTGTAATGACTCATTTTCATTTAGGTAAAATTAATACAAAACTACAGAACTAAATACTTTGATAGATAAAAATACAAAACTAGTAAAAGTAGTCCTATATCTTCTGAAATTACCAAATAAATTTGGTATAAAGTTCTGTATTAGAATGGATCATTACATCAATTATTAAGAGTCCTGTTTAAGGCTACCCAAAAATATTGAGATCTCTTGTGTTTGGAACACCACACTTGACAATAATTCCGTTTGGCACCAAATCTGTGACTTTAGCTCCTCCTATAAAAAGAGCAATTTCCTGTTGCCCAATGCCCACTACTGGATTTTCCATGGTGGAGCCTGAATGCTCTCTCGGCTTTCTACAGCATATTTACCTTCTGGTCTATTAGCTTCCCTATCACTCACTTCACAGTGATACCCTGGTTGCAAGACCAGTATTTACTTTTAGCTTCTTCAATGGCTAACACTAGTGCCATGTAAAACTCCTTACCTAGTAACTAACATAATGACTTTTTTGTCAATAATGTTTAACGATGTCGAGAATTCATGGGCTCTTCAGCATTTCATACTGTTTGCCTTAATCATTCACCTCATTAGCCTTTATGTTAATCCTAATTCAAAGTCTTTAATAATTTCTCCTTGTTCATCCATATCAAGCCTTGTTAAAGACAGCATTATCAATTCTTCATCGCCAGGTAAAGAAATAACAAATTCTTATTCTGTTCTCCCTATTTAGTGCTAACAACTATCTTTCATAGCTACTCCTCAAGACTTAATCCCCTTGAGTCGTACGATCGTCCTAATATGTCCTAAACATATGTACCATTTATATTGACTTTTATTGTTTGTCTAAAAATACATGCATTTGTCCTTATTTCTATTCCTATGAACTTTTGTATTTATTCTATTTTGTATGGACTGTTTTCCCTTGTTGAATTTTATTTATGCACACAGTATCGTGTCTTCTTATAAAATTCAAATATAACCATGCTACAAGGATATTGGTCCACAAAAATCAAGAGGGCTACTTCTGCCTTCTTCTTCAATTCTTGCCATGATGTCACAGATTTGGTGCCAAACGAAATTATTGTTCCACATCATGTTCCAAACACATGAGATCTCAATATTTTTGGGCAGCCTTAAACAGGACTCTTAATAATTGATGTAATGACCCATTCTAATACAGAACTTTATACCGGAATTTATCTGGTAATTTCAACACATGTTTAGTTCACAAAACTAAAAGTAATATCAACATATTAACAAATCTATCCATTAGAAATTATAAAAAATAAGTATAATAAATTTAGCAAATTTATAATTCAGCTGATATCAGTGAACATGAGTTAGCCAAGATACCAGATAGAAACAAAAATCAATAGTCACTTTTAATAAAGAAATTATAACCAGATATGTCATTTCAAAACACCAATCCAAAATTGTGTAGGTCTTTCCTTTAGACAGACCTGTGAGCAACATGGCTGTTGGAAGAACCTTTACAAAGAATATTAAGTTGGTAGATAAGGTTTAAACAAGCATATTAATAATGAGACTATGTTTTTAATTTTTAGTTTATTTTCTAACAGAACAACTGAAATAGTATATGATAATAATGCTATTAGATAAGCAATTGACCAGATTCACATTGTATGTAAAAAGAGAAAACATGAAAAACTACAAGTAACATTTTTAACTCTTCTGTGTCTGTGGATGTGTACTGTGTTGTTATGTTCTATAAAAAGAAAACATCTTAAATGTTCAAATTAAGTTGTTGAATTGATATTTTCTTTTCTTAATCAGCTTCTCTCACTGTCTTTTCACTAACAAAATCTTTAATAGTCTATCTACTTAACAACATTCAACAGTAATGCAGAGATAGGACATGTTTGAAAACAAGTTGTCACTCAGCTGTGTGTATCTGGGCAAAAAGAATAAATGATACCATCGAAACAACACAGCATCAAATTCTGATTTGTATATATTTCTTTTTTTATTGGTATTGTTCATCATCAAGCACCTTTTGTGCAGTACACGTAGAGCAAGAAAATCAGAATCAAAATCATGAGAAAATACCACTTTTGGATTTAGCTGTGCAATAAACAAGTATTGACATTTATTCAGATCTTGTTGTTGGGTAACACAAAAGGGTTACAGACCATGTAAAAATGTGTGTGTGTATGTGTATGTGTATGTGTGTGTATATGTGTGTGTTTGTGTTTATGTGTGTGTGTGTTTGTGTTTATATGTGTTTGAGTTAATGTGTGTTTGTGTGTTTGTCTGAAAGGGAAAGTGAAAGTGAAAGTAGAACATCCCCAATGCATGGCAGCAAAAATGCTGAATGCCTGACTTGATGAAAGAAAGATCGCTATGTTGGATTATACATTGGCCGATTGTGTTTGAATTCTCTCCTGAAAGTTCAGAAGGAGTCAGGAGTTGGAAGGAGCATTTGGGGAAAGGGGAGGGAAGGTACAGTGCTGGAAAATGTTAAGGACTTTTGACATTACTATTCATGTCATCAGTGTCAAAGACATACACAAAGTAGACAGTAAATATTCTAAACATTTTTTCTTAATTCACCCTTGTCCACCTCCTTCTCAATAAAGGGAAAGAAATATAAAAAGTGAAGAATAAGTATAAAATATACAAAAAATGAATAAATGTATAAAAAAACATAAAAGAAAATTAAAAAGTAAGAAAGAGCATTAAATAAAAAAGAAAAGTACTGTATATGCGTATATAAGTCGGTCATTTAATATTTAAAAAACTATGTAAATATTACACTGCATCCAATGTGCTGATATTATGACTAGGAGGCTGTCTACTGAACCATAGTATGGACAGTGTTAGGGCTTGAATGGGTTGAAGTGAAGGCTATTCCTACAAATATCCTTGTAAACCTTTGTTTTATAGTCCGGCATACACAGTATGAAAAAGCAAACTAACTATATAAAACATTTAAAAGCATGTGATAAATAAAGTAAATAAATGAATGGAGATATTTTTTAAAAGATGAGAGAAATCAATAAAAAAAACTCTATCTGCCAATTTGTATATTTGCCTACCAGTGCCATAACTTTAAAACAACAAATGAAAAACCTTTGTCCTCAGCTAACAGACACATGAACATACACTGCCAAGTTTTATTTTCCCCACATTTTTCTCCAGAACATAATATTTCATTCAGTGGTGGAAATGGGAGGTACATGGGTGTATGGCATATACCTACTTCTCAATTTCAAGGTTTTTGTATGTTCAATGTCTGCTAATGGGGACATTACCATATACCTAGTTCCCAAAACCCAGCCTTACTGTATACCTAGTTCCCAAAACACATTTCCATCACTGATTTCAATTCAATCATTAAAGGTTTGCAAAATTATTTTTTTCTAAACATTTTCCTTATAAAAAATGTCTTCAACAGATATTATGCTGTGATTTCAGGCTAAAGATTAACAAAGATCATTTTTGCCTGAATTTGGTAGATGGGGTGTAACTTACTGTTAGACCAAGGGTCGGCAACCTATGGATCTGGACCATAAAGTGAATTTGATTGGCCTGTGAGCAAATATAGGGATACTATGCTTAGTTGTTTTTTACGTTTTAAAGATTCTTTTTGTCTTTTTAATAGATTCAAAATATGCCTTGATTGAAATAAATTGTGACTAAATTGAGTTCTTTGATTACTTATTGGCATGTTTGGTTAAGCATAAATCAATTTCTAGGATGCATTCTTCATTGATTTGAGGCAAAATATAACTGAATCTATTTAAATGGTTAATTCCTAAATTCTAGGCTTTCTATAACATTTATCTGGCCCAGCATCCATACATGAATAGGCGATCTGCCCCGCAGAAAACAAAAAGGTTGCCAACCCCATTGATTCTTTCAGACTGGTTCCCCTTCTTTGTTAAAGACAAAGAAACTGGTAAAAAAGAATCAATGTATAATCGTATAAAGGTGTATGTATTCTAAAGATTCTTATACAGAACAATCTTTTCTAGCCCATTTATCCTCACTAGTAGTCAGATTACATAATCACAACATTGTCCAATATTTGTACAGAGGTGGCCATTTATTATGATTACTTTGGGACAGTCTTTTAGATAACAATAACCAGCTGATAGCATTAAGCAAAGGATATATTCACACTTGTTTTTTGAAAATTTGGACTTATTATGTCTAGAAAAAACTTCTTTCTTTTTTTAACCCCCAACCTCAAAAAGGTTTTTTAGTGGGGGGTTCAATTTACAATGTAAGTTTATGCTAAATTGGTCCCTTAGTTTGTTTCCGGCAACATACACACTTGTTTTTTGAAAATTCAGACTTTTTTGTGATCACTGCCCAACAAAAGGCGTGAGATGTAACTTATTCATTGATCACCCCTTTCTCCAATTTTTTAATTGATCACTCCCAACATTGCATGCTGCCAAAAGATGTTGGTCATGTGAGCGTTTCTATTGAGTGACTAACCAGACCTGTTTATTTTATATATAAAAATAACAAATTAGCATTATATTTTTTAGTAAAAACTTATATCAACATGCCTATATAATGGATTTATTTTGTGCCAATTTTGTTAATGCCGCCTCCTCCAGGATCACATCACTGGCATAAAATGAGGGCAGCCTGTTTATCACTAAATTAAAGATATTTTACGCTTTAGATAAGATATGAAAAATCATGGACCTTACCACATCAGATATTGGGCTAGCCAGGAAAACTGTTATGTGTTTGTCGTCAGATGGTAATTAGAGCATTTAATTTTAACTAACTTCATTCAAAAATACTGCTTTTGATTGTATTGAGTCAACTGCCATATCAGCATGCTTTTTGTTTTAAATTGTCAAAATATATGTATTTTTGTTTATTGATTCTATCACTGAAGCAACATTTTCGACATATTATACTATTTTATTCTAAGAAAGATGTTACTCAAGCGCATAAAAAGATTTCTGCATTTTATATGATGACAGTACTGTGAATTTCTCAAAAGTAGCGATTTCATACTGAATGATGCTCCATGGTCAAGTCAAATCTAGACATTACTTGAGAATAATCAACATTATATGCTGCGGGAGATCCAACATACTCAAAATATCCAAATCAATCAATAATTTGTACCAGTTTGGTTATGTTAGTGGCTTCCACATAAGGTAAGTGAAAAAAAGTATTGGACCATATTTAAATGTTGTGTTTTTAAAACAAATTGTGACAGACGATGAAAAGTGGATGATTTGCAACAATGTGAAATGCAAAACGATCCACCACTAACTGTACCAAAGGCTGGTCTTAATCCAAAGAAGGTGATACTGTGTATATAGTGGGATTGGAACAGAGTCCTAAACTATGGGCCCTTTCTAGGAAACCAAACAATTGATATGAACAAGTACTTCTCATTATTAAACAAACTAAATGCAGCCAGCAATCAACAAAAAGCATCCAGAATTAGTTCTGAGAAAGGACGTAATATTCCATCAGGATAACACTAGAATTCATGTTTCTTTGAGGATTAGGCAGAAATTGTTACAGCTTCGCTGGGAAGTTTTCAATCACCAACATAGTTACCAGGTATTGAATCAGTGGATTACTATTTATTCTGATATTTACAGAATTCTCTTAATATAAATGGTTTCAATTCCCTGGAAAATACAGCTATGTCAGTTCTTTGCTGAGAAAGATAAAAAGTTCTAGGAAAATGGAATTGTGATGTTTCTTGAAAGATGACAGAAGATAGTGGAACAGAATCATAATTATTTAATTCAATAAAGTTAATGTAAAAAAAAAAAATGTTTTTAAAAAATTTGTACTTAATAATCCAAACAAACTGTTTTACAAACCAAATACATTCCAATTTAAATTTGAATTTTCTTGCTTGCACGGTCTGTTTCTTTCATACTGTTCTGTTTAGTACAAAGTATTATTTAAAGCGTCTTTAAATAAAAATAGATTTATCATTTCAATTACATTTTTCATATAAATACATTCTGATTCATATCTGATTTTTTTATTCTCCTAAAAAACAAATAGCATTGTTTTTTGTTCTCTTGCTGCAAATAACATTGTATTTGTAAGTGCTGACTTTGTGATTTAAATTGTTTTGTTAATACTTAATGTATTACTTTATATAATGTTATTATATTCCTGTAGGTACAACAATAATCATAGGCGTACAAGGTATATGAGACAGGGAGGGCAGTGAAGTAACTCTCCCCCCGGGCAAATCAGTGTAAGATTTTGGCCAATTCAGTGTGATTCTGGCAAAACTGTGGAAATTTCAGGCAAATCAAGCCCTCTTAGTGGGGGTTCAATTTACAATGTAAGTTTATGTTAAACCCCACCCCAATCCCACCCAACCAAACAGTTCCCATATGGCAATAAATCTGCAACCTAATAATGCAAAAAGCATTTATTTTACCCAAAAATATTAATTTTTCATCATAATCTATTGAATAAGTACTTGTTATTAATATAAGATATTCTATTACTTATTCTGTGATGACATGATCAGCCCCCATCAGATCCTGTGTTCATATAGCCAATCTTTAAATGCTAAATTTCTTTTCATAAAACTTTCAGAAATACACATTGGCAAATGTGTCCCCTTACATGTGAAAATTGATAAATATAACAAATAAAAAAAGAAAGAAATCCAGATGTAAATGAAAGCTAATGAAATAAACTAAAACTAGTAAAATAAAAGTAAAAAATAAAGATATAAAATCAAAGGCAAAGCTAAAAAACAAATATGAAATAAATAAATAATAAAGAATGTAAACAAATACAAAACAGATCTGCTTCATCACTCAATAGAAACTGTCATATTACCAACATCTTTGGGCAGCATGTTGTGTTGGGAGTGATCAATTAAAAAATGGGGTGACAAATGAATAAGTTACTTCTCTCACCTTTTGTTGGATCACTAAAATGTCTGAATTTTCAAAACACAAGCGACCACTAACTAGGGATCAATTTCACATAAACTTACATTGTAAATTGAACCCCCACTAAGCACCTATGGGGGGGGGGGTTAAAAAAATAAAAACAAACATTTTTTCTAATCATAATAAGGAGTAAATGTTGAAATTTTCAGCCCTCTAGCTTCATTGGTGTGGCCTGTATGCATGATTCATACATAGCCAGCCAGCCAGCCAGCCAGCCAGCCAGCCAGCCAACTTGAAAACTGAAGAAACCTATTTTGACAGTTTTGGTGACAGTTTTGGTTGACGGTTTTTAATATAACAAAAAATGTTATATGAATAATAAAAAATTATAAAAATAATTAATGAATAGATGTGAAAAAATGAAGAAAAGGAAAAAGAAAATTCACATAAAATGTAAATAAAGAAAACAAATAATAAAACATAATTATAAAATTCTTTCTCCAAATTTGTTGAGTTTTTCCCTTCCTTTTTCTGACCTTTCCATTCTTTTTCTTTTTCTCTCTTTCTTTCAGATCTTTGTAAATGGATGAATGACCAAATGAATGAAGAGCAGGAATAAATGAAATGAAAGAAAATCTGTGAATGAATAAATGTTACCAATTTGAAAATGAAAAAAATGTTTTCTTTCTTTAATTTGTTTTTATTTCAATTCTATTCTTTTTACTGTCTTTTGCTTTTGAGGAAGGTCAAGTTCACTAGGCTTTATCAGATTCTCCATTTTGTGTGTGTCTCTGGCCTTGTCCCCAAATCTGTTCATGCTTTTATCCCATAATCCTCCAGTACAGGAACAACATTCCCTGACATTTTACCATTCGGCTTACTGTTTGATTATAATCCTATAAAAATGGACACGTATTTTCATCGGTTGGTTCCCTCCACATCTGTCACCATGTTTTTTTAATGTAATCAAAAAGAGGGATGTTGCCTAAGACTTGACACTGAGTAATAGGATCTATTGGACCATAACCTAACAGTTCCTTCAAGACAATTCAGAGCCGAAAATTCAGTGCATGACAGTTCTACACAAAGACAATTCAGTGCCGATAATTCAGCGCATATATATATATATATATATATATATATATATATGATAATTATAATGACAGTTGAGAACCTATATTTGCTCGGCGGTGGTGTGAGTGACTGCTAAACAAGTGGCCTAAATCATAAATGTAAATAAAGAAATGAACTCTGTGTGGGGATTGAACCCACGTCCACCCTGGAAACCTTACACACAGGTACTGCTCTAACTGACTGAGCTAACAAAGATCTCATGGTAGGCAGGAGTTTTTGAATCCTACACTTTCTTGGTTTCTCTACTCTCACATTTGTATTTAGGCACGAATATAGTGTGGCTCTCGATGTCAACAGTATGAAATCAATATGAATATATATATGTTTATTATGTGGATGTAAGGGAATCCGACAGAATGGTAGAGATGATTTGACAATGTGGAAATGAAACCTAGATAACTTAGTAACACAACTTAACGTAGTAGAACCCTCTATCCACTTCACACAAGAAAAAGAATCCATGAACATAATACCGTTCCTCGACACCCTACTACACAGGATGGACAACAACCTCAAACTCAGTGTATTCTGCAAACCTACAAACAAAAATGACCAGATACATTTTTACTCACACCACACACCCAAAATAAAATTCAGGTCTAATCATAGGTTTTTACCTAAGAGCTTTTAGGATATATAGCCCCGAGTACCTAGATGAAGAAGAAAAATACATAGAGCAATCATTCAGTTCTCTCCACTATCCATGATTTTTCTTACATAACGCTAGGATGAAGGCACATAAAATCCACCGCACTAAAACAGAACAAAATAAAAAAGATGACAAAAACATTATAGGGCACATCACATCATTATAAGGCACATGCAATAATTCTGTATATATATATATATATATATATATGTTTGTTATGTGGATGTAAGGGAATCCAACAGAATGGTAGAGGTGATTTGACATGAAACCTAGATAACTTAGTAACACAACTCGACATAGTAGAACACTCTATCCACTTCACACAAGAAAAAGAATCCAAGAACACATTACCATTCCTCAACACCCTACTACACAGGATGGACAACAACATCAATGACCACCAATCTCGCCATTAACCTGAGAAAACTGGACAAGCACCTCTGCAACCATTGGTGACTTAGTCAATAAATCACACCGCAACCCACTCCCACCCGAGACTGATGTCTACATTATACCATGCAACAACTGCAACAAGGTTTACATTTTCAAGACGTCCAGGCCACTCAAAACAAAGGTATATGAACACTGAAGTGCCCTCAAGCTTGATGACTATCTAAACGTCTTAGTTGGTCACAGGAACATGCATAACCATAACATTAGCTTTATCAAACATCAAACACATATACAACTCCACGAAACGACAATGCATCGAAGCAGCGCTCATATCTGAGTGCGAAACAATATCCCAAAGACCTGGCCATTTTCAACTTGCAATGGCCCTAAATAAGCTTATTTTAAAGCAACACAACATCAAAATCAAAAACAATCATATACACACAGTGAATTGGATAAAATATAGGCATGTATCATATACACAAACCCACACATACATTACACAGGCATATACATGCACACTAGTATCCATATACAAACATATACACACCAACATATATACATAAGCATAAATATACCTAGCAGTATACACACACCAGAACCCCTCCCCTTATTCAATAGAAGGAACACACGCATAGGCACACACAGAAACACACTGACTGGACAACACACGCCATTGCAGCACACTACTCTGGACAGGAACCCAGGAAGCATAAATCACACATCCTACCCCCACCCACTTAATAGCTGATACACAGAACCACCTAATATAAACATCTTCACCCTACCAGTTCAAAACCCTGCACAGAACTTTCAGCCAAAAGCTAGGTCCCCCTTTCTTCACTTGCTAATGATGATTGGATGATTGGATTGAAGGACTGATTGAAATCTGGATTCAGGATTCAAGATTTCAGATTTGCCAGCCAGAAGAAAAGTTTTTTTCTTTCTCATTTTTCCCCTTTCAGATGCCTTAACAACTCATTGTGGTATAAATCATGCAATGTCGTTTATTAGTTTTTATCTCCCTGATTACAATACATAACTCTTCAACTTATCTTCCTTGAAACCCATATGATGGATTATTTTAAAAAATAAGTCAGATAAGCTGTAAAGGGTCAAAACTCTCTCCATTCAAATGAAGAGAATAATTTTAATAAAGCGTCTCAATGAATCTACAAGCAAAATCATTGTTTTGGAGCTTTTAGTTTCTCCTGACAGACACACATGCACATAAGTTGACAGAAAATGTCATTCTTAGATTAGATAATTCTTAAGTGGTACAAGGCCATAATTGTTGGAGTTACTATAATTGCAGAGTAACTAACACTTCTGCTTTAAATGTATATGACTGACGATGACGGAAAAGTAAAAAAGGCCTCCTACCTGGGGCGGTTTTGGATTTTCCCGCATCCCCGTCACTCCATCCATCATCAGTGTCAGAGGATACCAAACTGTTGTGGCAGTTTGGTATCATGAATTGTCTCTGATCACTTTCTTCACCACCTATCTCCTGTAAAAACAAGAGAAAATGGAACAATGTCCAGTT
The DNA here is from genome assembly GCA_006491835.1 of Architeuthis dux. Lineage (NCBI taxonomy): Eukaryota > Metazoa > Mollusca > Cephalopoda > Oegopsida > Architeuthidae > Architeuthis > Architeuthis dux. Next base: position 8,662,389 of record VCCN01003854.1, read on the forward strand.
TTGAGCGGAACACAATTCAGTGAATGATACAGGGTAGATCTCACTTCTCTATGCTATGATCTGATTCTGGGCAGAGAAAAGCCTTCCACAAGGTATGATGTTTTTTATTTAACAACGGAGCACAGTTAATGGTTAATGGTAACCATATGTAAACTGAGACAACAGAATAATGGCTACATCATATCAAAATGAATACGCCAGACTAGAAGATAAAGGGTTTACAAGGATATTTGATGAACTACTAATCATTGCAACTCATCCAAGCTCCCTAACTGTCCATATCAAGCTTCGGTGGCCCTCTAGTCATAATATTGGCATATTTTTTAGAAAAACTAAACTTATGCTGGCATATACGGTCGCAAAAATATAATTTTCACAATCAGGGACAACTTTAGATGATCATCTTATTGATTCTTTATATAGACTGATTGCTAAGGTACTAAACCATGTACCTGCAAAACTCTTATACTTGTATATTATGCTATCTTTCGTTATCATTTCAAGTTAGTTGTAAAGTATAGAACCAAACCAGTAAATGCATCATCATGGTTTGGCTTTGCAGACAAAGATTTAGGAGGGTTTTACACATCTTTTGTAGACCTTCAGGTGCAATAAATACAAAAAAAACTTTCTTGAAGAAATCTGTAGTGACATTAATCCTACAGCATTATGATCCACAAAAAGAAAGCAAGAAAAAAATCACTTCTAATGTCCTTTTTTGTGGAGTCAGATAGGTAGCTTTTCATCTTGCTTATATATAAAGTTAACCAATTCAACTAAAAGTATATTTCTGGTACCCATGAATATGGTATATATTATAAAATGTGAATGATATTAGAACAAACACCCCAGAGAAATAGATATCTACATATATGAACTCATATAAATATTATCAATTTTCAAAAGGAAAAAAATGACTATGAGAGTTATCTAAGCAACTGGTTGAATAATACTTTCTTTTCTTTCCAATTTATTTCTAAAGAACAGGTATTCTGTTTGAGTATGTTTCTCTCTTTTTCTCTTATCTTACCTTCTTTTCTGCTGGCAGCCTTTAGGCTAAATCTGTCAATGCACATATACATATAAAATGATAACTGAAGCATCCAAATATACCTAATTTTAACCTTTGATATAT
>VCCN01003854.1:8665724-8677703 GCA_006491835.1 Architeuthis dux
TATATATATATATATATATATACAACATCAACAACAGCCATCATATATCCACTGCAGGACTAAGGCCTTTCCCATCTGCATCCATGTCGACCGTGACTGTGCTAATCTCTGCCATGTCTTAAAGTGACCAGCTGGCCACAGCAGGAGCAGCAGAGAAGCCAGTGCAAAAAAGGAGTCAGAGAAAGGGAGAGTCCATTTGGGTCCTACTGCCCTGCCTTTCCATGTGGTCAGAAGTGATCAAATGAAATGGGTTCCATGTTTGACTGAAGAAGAAATTTCATCCCTTGTTCAACCTCTCATTCTCATTCTTTCTCCAACAAACATTCCAAATGAAGTGACAACTCACAACCACAACCCATGTTTGTCATTTGTCAACAATCCTACAACAAAACTTTGAAGATCACTGACCATTCCTCAAGCCTTTATTAAAGGGACAGAGTAACAACTGAAACAATTTTTTTTTTTACATGATATACATTTTTAGTTGTTTCCTCCTTTGATGGGAGTGTCCTGACTCTTCTAGTAAAAAGGCTGGATCTTTGTTTAAGCTAAAATAAATGCTTCAGCTTTCTTGAAAATTTTCAGAAATAAAGTTTTTCAGAAAGATGCATTCCAGTGCTTATAAAATCTGCAATATTTAAGCATACAAATGTAATCATTTATTTATGATATTCCTTTGAGATGATCAATTTCATGAGTCCTTTGGAATCAGAATATGTTTTGAAGCCTTGACTATGCCGTTATATTGATTTTCGAAAGGGGTTGTTCTTTTTATGTACACAAGCATGCCAGTTTAACACAATCATTTCAGTACTAAGAGACACCAATCTGAAACACTATAAATACAACCTATTTATTATAATTAATTTTTACAATTATTAAATTATTTGAATCATTTTTTAGCAAGACAAATGTGGTATTATATAAGAGTTTGAGGAGAGCCACCTAGATCATTCCGAGATATCCTACACTGAAAGATTAAAACAACTTAATCTAGAGACCCTTGAATACAGAAGAAAACATGCTGACCTACTAGAGGTCTATAGAATCCGAAACAGCATACATAGAGTGGATACTGACGTTCATTGCTCAAAATGTCCTGATAAGAAAATGCTGACTTCATCTATGTGCAGTAAAACCAGAGGACACAGCCATAAACTACGAATTCAGACCTCCACTGGTGTTAGAAAAACTTCCTGTCAGCAAGAGTGGCAAACGCATGGAACAGCCTAAGTGAAAAGACAGTCACATCTGAAATATCAATATTTTCTAAAATAATCTTTATTCTGATATCGGACATACCAAATTTAACTACCATTTTTCTTATTAGTTTAAACCAAGCCCATCTACACTGAAGCTGACTTAATAACGCAATTAACTGCTGTCAAAAAAAGCCTATTTCAAGTATATTTAAGTATATTTTATCCTGATAAAAAATAAATTCAGTTAAAAAATATTCTTGAAAAAAATATAAATTTATATTAATTAATTAAATATAGGTTAAATTAAATTAATTAAATATCAATTTTCAAATGTCTACTTTATAAGGTTAAACACAAAAAGACTGGCACATGCTGGTGGTCTGGCATACATTTAAACAAAAAAACTGGCGTGCTGGTATACATAAAAAGAATAACCAGCTCTATTCAGTTGTTTATTTGGTTGCATCTCTGTGTGGAAAAAATAGTTTGTACTTACAGTGCGGTCAGGGTGAGGTGGGGCATAGTGAATTCTCAAACCTGGGACGGGTGATGGAAAAACTAGGATTGCATGTTTTGAACTTTTATAGATCTCCAGCCGCTGCACATGACAAACAGAAAGTACCAAAGGACCATATTTAAACCTCGGCCACAGAGATGAGAGTTTATCAGATCATAAACATCATTAACATTGCCACGGCTTAATCTAATAGTAGAATCATTATGTGTTTGAACAGGCATTCATTATGGGACAGAGAGTTTTCGTTAGCATAACTCCTGTCACCAGAGTTACCAGACAAGAGACCAGAAAGGTCACAATTCGCAAAGAGAAGTAAATGTTTTGCAAAGCAAATATTACATACACCATGTCAAAGAGTAAGAGAAATTCATTTCTTCTTCTCATCCTGACCGCTTCCATGAGAAATATTTCTTCCTTTTGAGTTGGATCTGTTCTTCACACCCCTCCCTCATCGAGAATGGTTGCTCAGTTAGAGAATTATTTTCGACACTATGTCTTACTATTCTAAATATGAAAGTTACAAAAGTTATTTTTCTCTCTGAGAGCCTAAGATGTGAAAATGATGTGGTTAAGTTCTGTGATTGGTCCTGAGTAACACTGTTCTTTTTCTCTACTTTGGATACTCACACTGTCTGCTTCTTTGTAGTCTCACCTGTTTTTCTTTGTTGTGCTGATTCAGTAGTATTATACCGAAAAGAGACCTGTTGCATTATACTGGTTGTACATTTATGCGAGAGAGTTATCTGTGGAGGCAAACAAACAGTTGGTCCATACAGGAGAAAGGCTCTCCCACATGGCCGGAGAGAAAGACGACAAAAATCAGTAATTTCAAGGAAAATGTGCGTTCCTTTTATCCATGCAGGGCCTATTCACAGATCAATCAGGGTATTGAATTCTGTTTCGTTGAATAGAATGTTGGTTCGTTTTTAGTTATGTTAGTGAAGGACTGACAGTGATGATAGCAGTTGAAATCAGGCCACATTGATTTCTTCCTACTACTAGGAAGCTTGTTGACTCCTTCGCTGCTGTGTTCCCAAATGACTAACTGCCACCTGATTTGAATCAATGTCCTAAAAAATACTCGGCGGAGCTGATTGGTCAAACGCATTCTCTTTGTTCCCTCGGTAAGAGGGTTGACCCAAATTCTAGCCCAGAGAACATGATATAGCATTTTGAGGCAAGTCCCAATACTAATCTCCAAAACATCATTCTTCTCTACCCTCCTTCCCTCTCAGCAAGCGAACACATGAATGCACGACCTGAGTGTATTTCATTATAATTCTATTTCTTCAAGGCCTTTTGTCACTGTTTTAGCCAATGCTAATATTTTGGTCATTTTTAGAAACTGTCAACCAAAACTGTCAACATAGATTTCTTCAGATTTTAAGTTGGTCTGGCTGATTGGCTATGTATGGTATGTATGTATCATGTGTACAGGCTGCGCCACTGGAGTAGAGGGCTGAAAATTTAAACATTTACTCCTTATTATGTCTAGAAAAAACAGCTTTCTTGTTTTTTAAACCCCACATCCTCCTAAATAGGTTCAATTTGCAATGTGAGTTTATGGTAAATTGGTCCCTTAGTTTGTGTCCGGCAGTATTCACACTTGTTTTTTGAAAATTGAAACTTTCTTTAGTGAGTACAGCCCAACAAAATGCGAGAGAAGTAATTTATTCATTGATTACTCCTTTTTCCAATCTTTTAAGTGATCACCCACAACATATCATGCTGCCAAAAGATGTTGGTCATGTGACAGTTTCTATTGAGTGACTAATTAGAACTGTTTGTCTCTTTTATGATAGCTGCTTGGATTTTCTTGTTGTTATTATCCTTGATAAAAAGATAGCAAAACTTAGCCAACATACATTTGAACCATATTTGAAGGCATATTAAGCCCCACATTTTTTTTAAAAAAATGGCTAAAAAAATATCCCCCATGCCTTATATGCAAAGTTGAGGCTGATTTTGTCTTCTCTTGTTAATTATAGCAGTATTGTCTTGGGCTCCAATGCACCCAGGTCGCTATCGAGCTGTCGAGTTACACCTCTGAGGGGGCAGCAGATCTCCAGTCAGCGCACTTCTGCTTCTGTTGGAGTGTCCAGGAACTGTGCTTAAAGTTGCAGACTGCTGTCAGAACGCTCCTGCAAATGCGCGGCATCAGCAAAACTGTTGTCTCCTGGACTTGGGCTCAAATATATATATATATTTGCACAGGCGGCCGGAGTGTCCACATCCTGTGTTTCAACTACCCAAGGTCAACCTTACCATTGGAACACTCCCACAAAGGGGTGGCAGACCCCCATAGCTAGCTCGCATCTGCCAGGAGAAGGAAACTCCTGGCTAACTTACGACCTTAGAGTCTTGCTGCTATCCGCGCCACCTCAGTGGACCATAGAACACACAAACCCTTGGTTTAAAGGGTGGGGTTAGCCATGCACACGTTCACTTCACCTTAAAACTCCATTGCGCAGACTTAGGACTATCTACGTTCAGGTCCCGCTGATCTAGGACCTGAAAAGTCGTGGAAAACCCTTCTTCCCAATCATTCCAAGCCAAGTTTTGTCAAAGTTCTTGGGTTTTTTTTCGCTATACTGTAGCTACATATTTCATAACACTGATACAAAAACAATTTTTCTTGATATTCCCTGCTTATATGCCAATAGGTTTTATATGCCATCAAATACAGTAATTCACACTTTTTCAGTTTAGTCTTTTAAATTTGAAAAAAGATTATTTAAATTTGAAGCCAGAATTTTTCTGTTAGAAGAATTATAGTTAATAAACTTAGCCTACTAGGTATGTATTTCAAGATTTTCTTCTTTATCAGCTTCCAAAGAATAACAAATTTTGCTTTATTGAATTCTGTTCTTTTAAGTTTCCTCTCCAATAATCTACCACTAAGCATTTCCCCCAGGAACTAATAATTTTCTAGTCTGTTCATTCTCTGCAAGACTAATCTGAGAGAACACATTTCTTTGTTTCTTACTCTTGTGGTTGGACTCTATGGTTCCAGGCAGAATTCTCCGAGGGGTGAAATTGTGAAAACATAAAAGTCACGATTGCTTTTGACAGCCGACTGTTTTTCTGGAACATTGCACATTACCCTGTCAGGTATGTCTTTACAAGCACACAGACACAGTTATTTTCTCAACTCTTCAGGCTAAAGGATGTACCAAACATTTCACTGAGTTGACAGTTCCGAAAAAACAAAAGCAAAATCAAAAACAAAACAGAATTATATTAAAACCTTTTATAAATATTTCCATGATTTTTTCAACTAACAAACGGAAAAGTTTTAAATGTTTGAATCAATTTAATCAAAATACATTAGTAGATAACTAAATCTTTTGAATATCACATATTTTACAAGTATAAATCACAAAGAGTATATGTAGGTACATTAAGTCCATAGCCTAATGAAGAAAAGACCATTTATTTTACACAACAAATATTTATTTTTCAACATAATCTCCTTCTTTGTCAATGCACTTATCCCAATGCTTCTCCATTAATCACATAGATTGAACAATTTCATAAGGAAAATTTCAGATCAAAATTCAGCTAATAACTGTATCAGGTTACAGAGTTATTGATCCACCCTCATAGGTTATGAATGTCTTACTTCAAGATGTTTTGGTTTACATTTCAACCTGAGCTAATATTAGCTGCTGTTAATATACCTTAGTATGTAATACAGATTTTACAAGTATGCTAGTAGGTAAAGTCAGAAAATCTTTTACAAGGAGAAAATACCTTCTAAATAAAACCTAATAAATATAAGTATACTACTGAAAGATTTTAGAATACAATACTAATTACTTGGGAATTTTTGTCTGAATTTCTGAGATGAAGAATTATCATTATTATATACTATGGGTAGTGCAAAAAGTCATATACTCTGGTTCAGTGGAAGAGGCAGACAAGCAACATCACAAGGACAAATTAACTATATATGGACAGCGGAATGAGAGCAATCTACCTTCTCCACCCCACCACTCCCCGTGGATTGAATAAAGGGTTTGGTTCAAAATTCCCAGAAGGTTACCAACTATGACAGACAGAAGAAGGCCAGAGAGTACAACCACCAAAACATTGTAACTATAACTTAGTAATTCAGTGTATAATAATTACTTAATATATAAGTATTTTGCTTAAAGAATAGATATAGATAACACACCACTTTTTATTAACTTTGTCTGGATTTTACCTTCATCCTAGTTTTAGTTGTTTTTAGACAACTTGTAAATTTGGCTGCTGTTTCTATGGCAACAAATAACAGCGTAATCGGAAATACAGAGTAAGCCTTTGGTGAGAATTGAACTCACAGACATTGCCAGAGGGAGACTAGTTTACACCTAGCTGCTTTTACCAATCACTGAAGGCTTTATTTCCGATTGCGCTGTTATTTGTTGCCCAAGAAACAGTGGTCCGAATTTATAAAGTGTATAAAAACAACTCAAATTAGGATGAATGTAAAAACTAGTCAAATTTAATAAAAAGTGGTGTGTTACAATACTTCATCCAATAATAATAAAGATTGAGATATAGATAACTTTACAGGCTGTTATGGACATGAAGTGTGAAAGTCTAACTCAATGTCTTTATGTCCAACCCCAAGAAGAACGAATATCGTTACCAGATAAGCTGTGATACCTGTTTTATAAAGTGTAATGAGTTGACTAGTTTGCAGTTCATTGAGTTAGACTTACACTTTAGTAAAAAGAATGTCAAACACACAGGTAAATGTAAGATAACAAAGGATAGATGATTGCAATACAATGTAGATTTGGATAAATAATAACAACTTTTAATGATCAGAAGTTATACAAATGAACCACATGTATGACAGACTAAGTATCACAACAGGAAAAGGTTTGTATACGGTTTGATTATGTGGATTTGTTATTGTCTAGAACAGTGGTTCCCAACCGTGTGTGTGTGGGGGTGGGGTGGGGGGGTTAATCCAGGGGAGGAATAAGGCTATTAGTTAAAAATAAAACTCCAGTCTAGAAATAAGGTTTTCTGCACTTCTATCTATCAAGTCAAAGACTCAAAATAAGCTCCAAGTTGAGAATGATTTAAAATGTGCTCTCTCACTAATAGACCTACAAATCGAAGAACTAGTAGCAAAAAAACAAGAACAGAGATCACATTGATGTGTATATCAGTTACGATAGCAGAATTCTTATTTTTTTGTAATAAACTGGAATTTCAAATGATGTGTTCTGATTATTTTCACTTACTTTCTTTGAGTAACAAATGCACAGCAGCAACTGTGTACAGTTATAAAATTAAAATAATTCTTAGTATGAAGCTGTCAAATTATATGTAAAATAAAGTTATTATTTGAAATTATTCTTTTTTGCAACTTAATAAATGGAAGGGGGGAATACGAGTAATCTGACTCGAAAAGGTTGGGGACCACTGGTCTAGAAGCACTACAAAATAATAATTCTGCAAGCAAATAAGGAGAAAAACAAAGTGAAGATAAAAGCAAGAAAGATGTGATAAAAAAAAGTTGCTAAGTTAGCAGTGGCAAGTTGACCAATCCAATGCATAGAGCTGAAAAGATAATGAATTCTCACATTTTTGGAGCATTTATATGTATTGGGAGGCTCCTGGACTGACTTTCATAAACAAAGGTGAGACGTATTCTGGCTGGATAAAAATTCTAAATACAGTAATAAATATAAACAGCATTACCATCTTTAGATGAAGTGTGGCCTTTGGTATGGTTAGTGGTGGTTCATTTCACTTTCCACATTGTTGTAAAGTATCCTCTTTCCATTGCCCATCACAATTTGTTTAAAAGATGGAACATTTTCGTTATCTTTTAATAGTGAAATATTCTTGGAAATACGCTCCAGTAGATTTCTTTTGCTTAACTTATGTGGAAGCCATACATCAAAGTAACTAACATAACTAAGCAGGTAGGTGCAAATGATTTTCAGCACTTTGATTTGGATATTTTGGGTATGTTTACTATCTCCTGATTGGAATGTTGGTCATTTTCAAGTAATGTGTTGATTTTATTAATATCAACCTCAACTAGTCTACCCAACCATGAAGCATTGTTCAGAGAGAAAGCTCTAGCATGAAACTTTGCAAATATTATTCACAGTACATTCTCATTAAACTTCACAAATCTTTTTTTAGAGTTTGAGTCATATTTTTACCTTACATAATTGTTTCACATTTTTACCTTACATAATATGCTGAAAATGTTGCTTATTATCTTCTATCTGCAATGTTTGAATCAATAAACAAAAATATGGCAGTTTTTAAAATGAAAAAAGAAATTGCATGCCTATATGACAGCTGTCACAATACAATCAAAACCAATCACTTTCAATGTAGTTAGTATGGGGGTACAGCGTATACCTACTTCTCAATTTCCAGTTTTTTGTATGTTCAGTGTCTACTAATGGAGACATTACCTGGCAAGGTAGCCAATTTATATAGTTTTTATTTTTTAAGTTAACAACAAAATTGTTTCTGATTGAATTTATCATTTTCTCATTCAAGTCACTCATTTTCATTCTAGATGCACAATCATGATTTAGGCTTATATATGGATATGTGTATAGAAGATTTTACAAGTATTAAACTGTGGGCAAAAGGCTTTTGCCTTAGTCTGAAAACAGATTTTTATTTCTCCAAGCTGAGTTTGGAGCAAAAAAACCATCAACAATGCTTGGGATAGAACCTATGACATTGTCATTTCCAGTCCAATGCTCTAACCCTGATCACAGACTTTATGTTAATATGCTTCTTACTTGAATGTTGATAACAGATAAACTAATTTTTATAATTATCAGTTCTATAAAATGTATGATCTTGTTTACATACAGCACTGCTTTGCTGACTCTGGTATTGGAGGCCTTGACCATATCAAGGGAATCATGAAATCAAAGGATTACTAAGGGATTTTAGAGGAAAATGTTCTACCCAGTGTAAGAAAACTAGGTTTGGTCCAAAGATCATGCTTACTCCGGCAAGACAAAAACCTAACGCACACATCCAAAAGCACACAAGAATGGTTGAAAAGGGAAAACTGGACCGTTTTAAACTGGCCAGCAATGAGTCCTAATGTCTATCCCAATGAAAAACTTTGGAGAAAACAAATCTTGAGTCATGGTTTCAACATATACCATACATCACAGGAATCCTGCAAATATTCAAGAGCTTGAACAAATTACAAAAAAAGGGTGGGAGAAACTACCAGCTGACAAGTGCAAGAAGCGTAGAGATGGCTGCAAGAAATGTTTGGAGACTGTCATTGTTGCCAAAGGAAACATGCAACTAAATATAAAGGAAGGGTGCCAATATTACTGTCCAGGTCATATTTATTTTTTGAAATTACTACATATAAGTTGAAAAATAATGATTTTTTGTTAAATTATTTTGCGCATCCTATTAAAATATTCTGATGATAACATTTTGGTAGATTTCCATTTATTTCTGAAGGTATTGTACAGGTTATACAAAACTTTAAGGGTGCCAAGCAGCACTGTATCTAAACTCCTAATGCCTCCTGAACAATAAGGTTACTTTTCATAAAGGTTTTCACCGGTTCATATATATACAAGAAAAAAGATCTACTTGGTGTGATAATGATAAAAGCCATATTGTCCCAGGTAACAGCAAATCACCTTGTTAGTAATAATATTGATAATATTAACTAGTACGTGAAACAAGACAGATTTGGTGTAATTTTGCCTGCAGACAACAATGTCAGAACAGCCCAGAATAAAACCAGACAAGTGAAGACTTGCTGAGTGCATATGAGAATCCTTCAGTTATTGAGGAAAAAAGCAATCGCTTCAGGCAATGCAAGAAGCAAAGACACAAGTTCACTCTTGTAATGATGCCAAAATTATTCTGGGAAAAGTGATAAAGAGGTAAAGAAATAAAGTATTGTCAGCAACTTTTTTCCATTCCTCCAAAATTTGCTTTTGTTACTATTTTGTTAATTTCACTTCAACTCCAGATGGCATCGAATCCAGGTTTCATTCTTGAAAGAATTCTCAAAATAAAAATAGAAAAGATCACAACCATCATGATTGTGAGAACCAAAACATAATGAAAACAGTTGTTAACAGGCCCAACAAATCTTGTTCCTAACAGACAATTCCATAATTTAGGTATTGTTTTCCTTTAAGATTTAGAGGTGCTGAGTGTCTGAAAGGTTAACAGCATGGTGAATGGAATCGGCGAGCCGAGTTCAAAATCCAGCTGAGGCAGTTTGTGTTCACTTCACACTGATGCCCTTGGGAAAGGCATGAATCCATCTCTTCTCCCCTAGCTGGGTAAATAATAGGGCAGACTGAGCTTTCTAGCCATGGTTGGTAACTAGTCTAGGAGATGGGCAACTGATACCAAACCAGCCTGAACCCATGATTAAATCATATGTGGTGCCCCAATGACCCTGCACTGGGTTACAGAATAGGAGGTTAAAATTATCTTACCATGGCGCTTTACACCTTCATTACTCATATCTATAACACTGTCAAGATGAAATTAATTCTTTGGTATATTATACCTAAGGAGATATGACTCAGAATATATCCATGTCTGACCTGCAGGTTCATAAGAGACAAAAAGACCATCAGGTAGATGGACAAAAATGATTATGTATATTAAAATATTTGCTATTTAAAAAGAACCCTTTGGTGTTGGATTTTAATCTCAGATTCTGCATAAAAACTAGTTTGGAATAGTAATCTACATTATAATAAGCAACATGTCAGTACATCTGACTGTCACACTTTAAAAATGAAAATTTTACTGCCAGATACTACAGCACTCTAGATTTCCACCCCTAGGCAGTGGTGTACCAAGGTGGGGCTCGGAGGGGGCAGCCCATCTTGAGTGACGCCATCAGAGGGATGACTGCCTAAAACTTTTTCATATAGTTTCTTGGTAATTCTTTTTTCTAATGTCTGTCTGTCCACACAATATCTCTGAAAGTACTCAATGAATTTCAATGAAATTTTGTGGAAGGGTGGAAAATGGGGTAGGGAAGTTGGATAAATTTTAGGGTGGATCCAGGAATTCTTTTTGATTGAGAGATATTTTTCTGTTTCTTTTTTTTCATACATTTATGTATAAGCATATGACTGTCCATGCGATATTTCCAAAGGTCCTCAACGGGTTTCAATGAAATTTTGTAGGAGGATTGACAATACGGTATGAAAGAAGTGATTAGATTTTGGGGTGGATCCATGTACAATTACCTACCCTACGTCGCACTTATATGTCCACACCACATAATATCGCCAAAGGTTCTCAATGAATTTCATTGAAATTCTGTGGAAGGATGAGCAATGGACTATGAAAGAAATGATTAAATTTTGGGGCAGATCAATACACAATTACTTCCCTTGACAATGACGTTGGCAGAGGTATGTGCTCTGAGTGCTTTCTAGTTTTATTGTATAATTTTTTAAAGATACTGAATAAAACATTTTCATGGTACCTATACATTCAATAATATGGGAGAATCGTGATAAATAATGAATAGTATTAGTATTAGTACAAAAAGATCACCAAAATTCTAGATATCCTGTGAAGAGAGCAAGTTCTGTGAGGGGTGGGGGCTGACACCAAGTTACCGCCCCAGGTGACACCAACCATAGGCGCGCCACTGCCCCTAGGTACACCGTTAGCAAAGCAACAGGTATTTTACTAGTCTTTATACAAAAGACAGTTTGCCATAAAATCACATTCACTCATTGAGTCATGATACAGTGCTGGTCACAATTATTGGCAGCCTTACATTTCTTGTATAACCTGTACAGTCATGGTTCCAATGTGTAGCATACACCACAGGAATCATGCAAACATTCAAGAGAAACTACCAGCTTACAGGTGCAAGAAGCTTATAGATGGCTACAAGAAATGTTTGGAGGCAGTCATCATTGCCAAAAGAGTGTGCAATGAAATATTAAGGTCATATTTTTTATTTCTTCTTTGAAATAACTACATGTAAGTTGAAAAATAATATATTTTTAAAAAATTACTTTGGACATCCTATCAAAATATCTTGATAATACAAATTTGGTAGATTTCCAATTATTTCTGAAGATATTCTACAGGTTATACAAAAAATACAAGGTTGCCAATAATCATGACCAACGCTGTATTACCAAATGATCAGTAATGCTGAACTTCATTCAACAAAATGACAATATGAGAAATGTTATGTATTTGCATTCTTGGTGTACCATAGCAAAGGGGTGCATAAATAAAAATAGATAG
>VCCN01003854.1:8695997-8707141 GCA_006491835.1 Architeuthis dux
ATGATAGACAGGAGTCTTTTATCCTACACTTGGTTGGCCCTTTTATCCTACACTTGGTTGGCCCCTCCGTTTAGTAGTCGCTCACACCGACTCCGGGCAAATATAGGCTCTCACTAATAAGTGTCATTATAATTATCATATTCTGTCGATTGGATATACAATTATCCATAATTTGATTTCATACATATATATACACACACACTTATATATATATACGTGTGAGTATGTGGATATTCAATATTTCAACCATTATATACCCTTTTGTCATTAAATATTTAATGTGTATGCACATGGGCGCGTTTGAATTACATATATCGAGAATTATTCATGTACTTATACGCCTATATCGGCATACGCGTGTATGCATGGATATATGCGTACGTAATCCTCTAAGTATGATTAAATTCATTTATGAATCGATCATGTATATGAGAGATTTAATTTAATTGCTAATCAAAATAAACTATACAATAATCAAGGAATCTCAACCTGTTTTTTTGTGAATATTATTCATTCAGAAACCCTAAACCTTTTCTCTTTCTCCTCTTTTATTGGCGACATTTCGTCCGGATGATATTTGGCCGAATCACGCGCATGCGTGCAGAATGGGAATTCATGACGCTTACGTGAGTCTTCTGCTTCTTTATTCAAAATCACTCTTCTTCTTCTTCTTCTTCTTCTTCTTCTTCTTCTTCTTCTTCTTCTTCTTCTTCTTCTTCTTCTTCTTCTTCTTCTTTTAAGCGGCTAGTGTGGATCAAGGAGATGCGTAGTTAACCTAACAGTTAACACATGGGTAGGCAACCTACGGCCTACGGGCCAGATCCGGACCGCGAAGTGATTTTGACCGGCCCGCAAGCAAATATTGGGATACTATGCTTAGCTTACTTTTTATGTTTAAATATTCTTTGTGTATCTTCAATAGATTCAAAAGATTCCTTGATTGAAATAAACTGCAACTAAATTGAGTTCTTTGATTACTGATTGCCATCCTTGGTTGAATACAAATGGTTGCCTAGCATGCGTTATTCATCGATTTGAGGCAAAATAAATCTAGATTTATTTAAACTTTATTTAATTTCCATATTTCAAGCATTTTTATGGCATTTATTTGGATCACCGTCCAGTCGGCCCGCAGACAAAAAGGTTGGCGACCACCGAGTTAACAGCACCGAAGATGGAGTTGGCAAACAGTGTTCAAATTCCGGCTGAGGTAGTTTGCGTCCACTTCTCCCAAGTAGACCAGATCAGGGATTACTCCCTGATACCGGTACCATGTAACCTAGTATAACCTTTTGAGTGTTGCTTGGAGAAGAGATGGACACCACTAAGTAGCCCCCATTGCCCTGATAAACGCTATGATACCACGAAGCGTTAACAATGATTAGCAACATCTCAAGATGTCAAGCAGACCCAGCCAAATCTGCAATGCATGAGTACTACTAAAATCCCTGTTGCTTTACTAACGGTATACCTAGGGGTGGGAATTTAAAGCATTGTAGTATCTGAAAAAAAGAATCATGGGAGTTGCTTGGAGAGACCATCCCAGCACTTAACAAAATCTTTCACTCACCGACACTCAAAAGTGAATTCAATTCCACCTCATTTTACTTTCTCGCCTTTCTTCTTTTCTCGACGGCCGAGTTCAGCCGTTTTTCAGCGAATATCTTTATATTTCACCCCTACCATTTTGCATACCTACATCCTGCTTCTCTCTCCCTCTCCCCGCCCTCATCGCGATCCCTGTATTGCAAATCCATTCTCACGCCTTTCAGTGTCATTTTTTTTATTTTTAAAATGTGACAGACGGACGAACAGAAAAGTGTAACAGACGGACACGTGGCTTCATTTCCCTCTTGTTGTCCTTCCTCTTTCCGATTTCGTTTCTGGTTGGCTGTTAGCCGTGGAATTATAGTCTTCAATCTAGTTTTCCTCTACATTATTTTTATTATCATTTTTAGTGGACGGTTCACGCGCAGAGACACGCAAAGACGCTTGCACACAGTTTTTAAATATGCCTGCAAAGGTATGCTTGTAATAATTATGTGTGGCTTTAATAATGTTAATAATATACATGCATTCATAAATGCACACACGCATATTCACAGGCATTCAGAAATAATGCACATACTTGCTTTCTTATTTCATACACACACACACACACACGCGTGCGTGCGCGCACACAAACGCACACACACATACATGACATAACTGAAAATTACATTCCTTTGTGTTCCACCTGTCACAATAATCGCAATTACCATGCAGGTAGAAACTTCTCTCAATAATGAGACACATTGTTCTTTTTTCCTCACCCTCTTTTGCTTTGAATTTCTGTCACATTCTATAAAAGCCGACTGATTCCAACTGGAACATAAATGATGTTCGACTCTTCCTGGCACCCAAATTGAGCCAGCCCTCCCTACGTCAACCCAACCAGTCGAACATCTGACTTTCCGAAACAATTCATTATTGTGTCTGTCTTTCTTTCTTTCTTTCTTTCTTTCCTTCGTTCTTTAAGCGAGTTCTATTTGAGCCTTCGAAATTTTGCAAGTGGTAAGCAGGTCATCTTCCTTTTAAGAGCAGAGAAGCTCTCTCGGAAGACAAATGGGCGCCGACTTGAATGAACGAAAAAGACCAAACGAAACAAGTAGATGAACAAGGGTTTAGAGAAAAAAATAAGAGAGCGAGAGAGAATCGGTGGGCGAACCGCAGACATTGCGGTTCCCGATAACACTACAGATAAGACTTCAAACGTCTCGAGCAGAGGAACTAAGGCTGTAGTACGTACATACTTGGACTAGAAAAGCCGTAGCTCAACTCAAATAGGATTCAATAAATTCCGTTTGAG
Organism: Architeuthis dux; assembly: GCA_006491835.1. Classification (NCBI taxonomy): domain Eukaryota; kingdom Metazoa; phylum Mollusca; class Cephalopoda; order Oegopsida; family Architeuthidae; genus Architeuthis; species Architeuthis dux. Next base: position 8,698,846 of record VCCN01003854.1, read on the forward strand.
CCATTAATCGAGATGGAAGGGATTATTTAAAAGCTCAAGAATAAAGACAAATAAAATGAAACAACTCTGATGACAGTATAGCTGAGTATGTTTCCTCTTTTTGTTGAAGTGAATAGGATGACCTAGCAGCAAGAAACCTGAAAGAAGCCCAATACACGAGCAGCACAGGAATTATTCTGAAGCGTATGACATAGAATGGACAAACAGCGACACAGCTGGTCTTAAGAATGCGAAAGTGGTGTTAAGCATAGAATAAACAAAGGTATAAGTTAATCATGTCTATCTATATGATACTAGAAGTCTTATTCTGTTTGATATCTAAGTAGCCGAAATGGTGCTTTGTAGCCGAATGCATTGGACGAAGGTACCCCTAAAATGCGCTAACTTGAAGAATGAAAAAGAATCTGGTGATTTGCTACTTGATAATAATAGTGTGGGGTCTGCATTCGCTTTCACACCTATCTATATTATAATGACCGATTTTCAATGGAGATTACTATTAAATGATAATTATAGAGTAGTATTTATTTGCAAATGCGTAAAAATCCCGGTTCATTCTGGTCACATCAGATTGCATTAATTTTCTCTCAAATAATGGTAATTACTTCACCGTTTTACGCCATTTCGGCTTAAAAATGTTTTTAAAGGAACACTCTTATTATGGATAGCGGGGGACAACTGTATTTATGAATTGAATTCTATTAAGAATACAGTGATCACGGGGCCTGTACTGTGGCTGGGATAGTCACATATTTCGCATGGGTGCCAAGATCGGAATTCGAGCCCAGGTAAAAGCCGATTTCGAATGCTGATTATTAGACAGGATGGCCCTCCCCACTTGAAACAATGGCGTAACAATCTTATTAGCTCTAATATTTCCTCTATCTGACTTTGTGCAGTACTAAGCTAAGTTTAGTAAATAAGACTACAGAATACAATCGATGTTAGAAGAGGTTTCTGTGCGATAAGAGAATTTCTTTCCGTTTTGCATGCGTTAAGTATCAGATCTGAGTCCAAGTTACTGAGACGTTGGAGATTGTTTGTTGTTACGAAATAGCAAAAATGATTATAGCTAAGGAAAGTGAGATTCATGCCATTTCAAAAAACATTAGAGGGAAATCATTTCAAGGATAATTGTAATTGTTTTGGCGTCCAATTAATTTTTATCCTGTCAGTTATTTTATGATAGTCTACTTCCTAAGCATACTTACAAAACACTTGTTACAATGCTGCTTAGCTGGCTTCGAAGACAGAAAACTCTTATCATATTGATAAAGGTTCGTCAACAACGTAGGTTGTAGGCAGGGCGTAGCTGAAGATTTTTTTTTGGGGGGGGGGGGGGGGGCTTAGGTCTTTGCCCTCCCTCCTCCAACAATGCAGAAGTTCCCGACATGAGGGCTGAGGACCAAAGATATTACTGGAGGTCCGTGAGCTTGTTGAGTAGGCAGTCCTTTCAAAAGCAGTGGCGTAGCTAAAGATTTGGGTGCCCGGGTGGGGGGGGGGGCTTAGCTACTGAGATTTGTTATTGTATAATGTTACTAGAGTAAATGAACTACTATCCATTACGCTATTGGGGACCCGGGGCGATTTTAAATCGAAGCCAAAGCGGTTTTTCAGTCATTTTAGTCACATGGCTTTCACATGAATGCCTGTCTTCTTACATAGGAAATCTGGTGCATGCGTGTTGCAGAATGGTGAGGTAAGTGCTAAAAAACTGATTTTGATCATTAATAATAAACTTGTTTAAGATTTGTTCGGATCAGGTTTTTTTGAAAATATCAGAAACGTGAATGTTTTCTGGATTTTTGGGGCGGGACATAAAAAGATACAAAAACTGCACGACTCAGCGGTTCTTTTGAATCGTTTCCTGATTATTGAAAATGATGGGCCGACATGAGGCAAGTTGGTCCCTGACTGTGTCACTAGCTCAGCTATGAGCCAAACTGTGAGTTATGTTACAATAGTTTTTCCCATTTATTGATATCACAAATGTAGGCAAGAGTTTAAACCGTGAATGGTTCCTCTAACTCTATCAAAGTATTATACACACTGCTTTGAATGAAAACAAAAAAAATGAAAAAACGGGTCTCTCCTATGTGTGGGCCAAGGGGTAGTTTCCGTTAGATAGAATTTGTTTTAAATCACAACTTTGGGAAGAAACTGTGGGTCATCTCGAACTTTATTTATTGTTTGTTTACGAATTGTGCGGAAACGCGTTTCATTTTCAAATCTTCTGTTAACGTACAGTTTTTGCGAAAATCACCAAATGTGCTTGAAAATACCAGAAAAGCCACAGAAAACAAATCAGTCAATCCACAACAACGCCACGTGGCAGACTGTCTCAGAATAGTGTCGACTCGTGACACCTAGCAGCGCAATGCGAACCACGTCCAGTTCACTCTCGTATTCTATATTGCAGTAAATAGTTTTGCTCAAATTCTAAATAACTATTGCAACGCTTGAATCATTATTACTGTTTATCAAAGTAGGTAGTTCTGAGTATAGGTTTCTCATCATCGCTAAATAGAATTTTAAAAAAAGAATAGAGGGTACAATGAAATATTGGATGAAATTAAAACGTATAGCTAACGCAAATTTGATTACATCTTTTTTTGCACGTATGTATCCCTATAAATACATAACTAAAGTTAGTTCCAATGAATCATTCTTGCGATAATGTGAATAAACAGGGGGAAATTAACAAAATTAGCCATGGCTTTTGCTTATTGCTCAAATACTGATGACTTACAAGCATCATTTTGCATTCATTCTTTGCGTCAATAGATCTCTCTCGACATTATATACCTTGGAAATTTAAATAAAGTTTATGATCTATTTTCAAAGAACAATGAACCCAATACAGCTTTTTTCTTATTTTGTTATATTCATATTGAAGACTTAACATAAGATTTATACAATTTCGAAGAGATCTGTATTTGTATTCACACGCGTCTTTCCGTTTGTCCACAAAATGTCTTCAAAAGTTCTATAGGGTTGAAGCATTATAGTTACATTGTAAATTGAGACCACCACCCACAAAAAAAACAACTTTTTTTCTGAAAACTTTCAAAAAGGTTTGAAGGTCTAATAGATTGCAAACACATAGAATTAAATGAAACATTTGTTTAACATTTTCTCCGTTGAATTTTGAATTCGGTCCGCCAATACCATTTTCCGATGTTTTTAACTGCTTGGCCATTGGCACTTCCACTGATTTTTTTTAGAAATGAATAAATCTTTAAATGGAAGCTTACAAATTAGGGCGCGAAAGGTAGTTTTGACCCAAAAGTGACCTGTATGGACCTCGGGCATCAGCGCCACCCGTTCTGTGGTAATCCTGGGGTCAAGTTACCCTTAGAGACACATTTGTTGCCCCCAGGGTGCAGTCGTTTGGACAGCTATAAGATTTATATACGATGGCAAACAGACAAACGTACATTCGCTGGCTTTATAGTAATAATTGTAAATACAACGACAGGATTTATAAAACCTTCATTGTTCAACTTGAGGGAAAAAACGCCAAGTGCACTAGACACATGTTCACTCTTGCACGTGTAGTTTAGAAACTAACCAACGTGGCTTAGTGCAGTTTTGGTCACTGCTACATAACATTTCAGTCAGAGCATTGTAAAACGTCTCATTGGCGCTCTGCTTTAACAATTCGGTTTTTTATGGACATACCTCGTATATTCTACTTGAAGAGAGAATTTCCAAACATGCATTTTAATGAGACATTTCTCGACAGCTATTTCCAAATTGTTGCAAGTAAATTTTACTCATGGTTTGAAAAACAAGATATTTCACTCAATAAATAAGCAATAATGTCTTTTTTTTCAACGGTGAATTCAACTATCATAATGCAATTTAGAAATGAGGTAAAATATATTAGAGCGTTGTATGTGTGTGTGTTAATGATCAAAAAAGTATTTTGACGTCTGTTTGGAAGACACTGTTGTACTTGTATGTTTAGGTAGGTACAATAAGTATCTCTCTTTAGATGCCGAGATTTCACTTTGATGTTTTTGTACGTTTATTTTTTATTTTATTTTATTTCTTTTATTTCTCTAGCTGAGATCTTCATTATTATAACACACACACACACACACACACACATTTTTATTGTTATTTTTCAAACCTGTTTAATTTTCCCCTTTCCCCACCTTATTTATTTTTATTTTTGTCCTTTCCAGAGAACGAATCTCATGTTTCATCGCTTCCACTCTCTTGATTCTGTTGTATCGTTCTGAGTACTTTCTGTTGTTGTTGTTGTTGTTGTTGTTGTTTCACGTTGCGAAATATCGTCTCTCTGCTACAAGAGAAGAACCACTCCACGCCAACTCCTCCATCTCCCACACCTGCCCATATCTCCCCACCCCCCACCAATGTCCGCATTACTTCCAGACATCCACTTCCATCTTCTTCTGAAAATTTCCATTCTCTGTCCCTTGCCTCCCCACCTAATCACTCCTCCTGAACTCACCATCATGTCCCCCCTCCAAACTCAACCACCGACGCTCGTTTGCGCACGCACGCACACACGCATATATACCGGCACGCACGCACACACGCATATATACCAGCACGCACGCATGCACCGATTAGTTTAGTTGTCTGCCTATGTTATATCCCACAGTTTTCCTAATAACTACAATATCATGGCAAGCCTCCAAACCGAAGATTCTGAACATATTAATTTTTGAATGAGACGACAGCCTCCTTCATTGATAATCTCTTCTTTTCTTTTCAAATTTTGTTTTCTTCCTATCTCATCTTCTCTCTATATCTATCTCTTTCTTTTTTCTTTCTTTTTTCTTTTTCTCTTTTTGCGACTCTCTCTTTTCTCCTCCTATTCTACTTTTCTCTATTTCTCATTTTTCTACCTTCCCGTCTTTTTTAAAAACTTCTGCCAACGAAGTTGGAAGAGGTATATGTATTCACTCATGTCTGTCTGTCTGTCCACACAATATCTCCAAAAGTTCCCAACGAATTTCAATGACATTTTTGTGGAAAGGTGAGCTAAAGGAAGAATTGATTAAATTTTGGTGTAAATCCCCAAATTTTTTTAGATTGATAGATTTCTTTCACATATTAAGACAGTCCGAAATATGGAAAATCGAAATTCACACAGTTACCTCCCCTACATTGTAACTATATATGAACTGATTGTCATTCAGTTTTTAGTTAGTGTGTGGCGTTGGCTGATGTATGCACTCTCTGGGTGGTTTCTAGTTTGTAACAGTTTTCCTCTTTCTTTTCTCTTTCTTTCACTTTTATTCTCTCCCTCTTTTCTGAGCCTTCGACAACCAAAACTGTCAAAATAGGTTTCTTCAGTTTTAAAGTCAGTATGTATCATGCATACAAGCCACATCAATATTTTTTTTAAATTCTCCACCAAATAGCTTTTTAGTGTGTGTGTGTGGGGGGGGGTCTATTTACAATGTAAGTTTAGGCTAAATTGAACTAGTTTGTGCCTGCATGCTTTTTGAAAATTTGAAAAAAGTAGAGAAAAGTAACTTATTCATTCGTCAACACTTATTATAATTGATCACCCCCAACACAGCATGCTGCTAAAAGATGTTGGTAACATGACGGTTTCTATTGAGTGACTAAGCAGACCTGATTTTCTTTTCTTTACATTTCCCGAATCTCCGTCCCTGCTCCTTTTCTTCCTCCTCCCATCACTTCTGACATTTTTTCAATCCCTCTTTCATTTCATTCGTTCTTTCTTTCACTTTGACAGAATACTCATATCCTTTATATTCCCTACCCATTTCTCATCTCTCAATTCAAATGCTCTTTTATCTTAAATTCTTTTTCTCTAATTTCTTTTATATTTACCCTTTTTCTTCACTTTCTTTCCTTTTCTCATTTTACTCTTTCTATTCCTTTCCTTTTCCAGCTTTCTCACAACCATTTCCTCTCTTTTTCTTTCTTTTTCTTTCTTTTTCTTTCTTTTCTTCTTGCCTCCTTCTGTTCCACCACTTTCAATAGATATTCTAACATTCTACCTTCCATGCCACATTAACGCACGTACAAAACTATTCCTACGCAATCATGCCATAAACATAGACAAGAACAAGTTTTCAAAGATGTCCAGCCCTTAGACAATGGTTATTAAATTCCTCGATAGCCTCAAAACCACTCACTAGAGTAATCGTTTCCAATTACTTCACTATCCAGGAAAGAATTGTTCCAAATAAAGACACAAATTTTCCACCATTTGTAAAAGAGGAAGGATGTTGTTAGATGTCAGTGATGCTAGACCAAAGGAGAAGACCAATATACAGCAGGGCTGGATGAGGTCATTTCTGCTCAAGACAGTAAGTAGTTGAGCCTTATAAATGGAGAGTAAAGGTTAGGAGTCAAGTCAAATTCCAATTTTCTGGATCTTGAGAGGCAAATTAATAAAGGCTAGTAAATGGTAAATCAAAAATCAAATATCGCCTTTATGTTGGGTATGGTGAAGCTATCCCTAGTTAGGCATCGCATATCCCCAGGTGTTTCTCCATGCTGCTCTGTCTCCAGCTAGACTTAGAAGTTCTTCGAGGTTTGCGATATGTGAAAATAGATCTAGAGGCGACAAGCCTCTGAAGCAGCATCACTCACTTCACTTTCTATTTACCCATAGCTGGGGGAAGAACATATGAATTCATGCCTTTCCCAAGGGCATTAGTACAAAGTGAATGCAGATTGTCTCAGTCAGATTTTAAACTCAGTTTGCCAATTCCATTTTCCATGCTGCTAACCGCTTGGCCACCATCACCTCAATAATGGTAAATGAAGAAGAATAATGTCCATATCAAAATCATGCTTTATGGATTTGGAGCCAGTTGTGCCAGAGAAGAGACAGGTAATATTCACAGACAAGTTGAGAGATTTGGGTTTTAGTTGTAAAAAAAGAAATTAATCAGCTTACTGAATACATCAAGCTCCCTTCAGCACTTTCTCAATCACAATCACTGTGGGTGTTCACCAAGTTTTACTGGGAGTTATATGCATGTCCGCAAAAATATACATACACATTATCAGCCCATATCGAAATATCTCCAGGTTCAGTTACCGTCGAAAGATTATTTCTTTACTGGTCCAATGCCAACTAACTCAAAAAGCATCTATTTTTGAACAGGAGGTCAGCAGATATCTCAAAAGAAAAGTTAGTCATTTTTATATTATAATTTAATCTTGGTTTGTTGAGGGGAGACAACTCACAACTGATGGTTTAAATGTTTCTTCGGACGATTGAACTCTTCTTGTTGTTTGTGTTGTAAACATGATATTTTGGCTGATTCATTCTTCGGTCTTCTTCAGGTGTATGTAAAGGAAAGGACTCTTCTACAGGGCCCTGCGTTATAAATCAAAAAATAAAAACTTCTGTTTACCCCATCACATTTGGATTTTACACCAGAAGAAGGCCGAAGTATGGATCAAGAAGGAGTTCAATCATCCAAAGAACCATTTGAAGTATTAATAATTTGTATATTTTAGGACTACAAACAGATTTTTCATGATGGTAATGATATTGTCTATAATTTTGAGAAGAGTCATTAATATTCAAAGTGCTTTTCGGACGATTGAACTCATTCTTTTTTGTTATTTTTGTTGTTCTCACAACATTTTGGCCACTCCATTCTACCTCCTTCTCCAGGTGTACTATTTGTATGTAAAGGAAGGGACTCTCATTACGGAATTATACACCTGAATAAGGCCGAAGAATGGATCGGCTGAAAGGTTGTGTTTACAACACAAACAACAAGGAGTTCAATCGTCCGAAGAACCATTTGAATATTAATGACCCTTCTCAAAACTATGGTTATTATACAATTGGGTCTTTTCCCAAACAGAATAAGATTGCACTGGGTGCCTGTCATAGAGCAATAGTTACTAAATTAGTGTAGTTAGTTTTATCTTAAATTGGTTTTCCATTATTGTAGCCCTGTGCCAGACTTAGCTAAGCTTTGTAAATATCATATATATTTTTAGAGCTACAATTCTCAGTTGGTTTTTATTTTGAAGCTTGAAAACTCTGCATTTTGATTCCTAGTGTTCAAGCTTCAAAATAAAATTTAAAAAACTAAGCATTGTAGCTCTAAAAGTAACGAAAATATCAACTTTTTAAAAATGGTTTGTTGCACTGAATATTGGAATTTTATTTCCCAACAAAATGTAAATGATCCCCATGACAACGATGAGAACAACATCAATCTCAGAATATCAGTTGATTCCAGTCTGATGACGTTGTTAGTCAACAAAATATGTTATTGAAATAAAACATATTTAAGTAATTTAAAAGTTTTTT
>VCCN01003854.1:8727316-8737466 GCA_006491835.1 Architeuthis dux
TATATATAGTCTAGAAAGCTTTATGATTTTACTATGAAAACTCAAGTTACTCGCTTAAGCCTGTGTCCATCCCTGTGTTCACCATGTAAGTGAACTAAGCCGTCCAAATTCTCTTTCCCTTCCTTTCCCTCCCTTGCCTGTTTGTATGCAAGTTGTCCAAACTTTTTAAAAAAACATTTTTCAAAGAAAAGAAAATAATTTTACAGAGAACAAATATATTTTCCACGGCTGTTAGCGAAAGGCACTTAGATGGCCAGTATGTTTTACACTGAAATTACAAGTGTATTAAAAAATATTTCTCCAAGAAAAGAAAATAGTTCTACACAGAGAAAAAATAATTTCCACGGCTGTTAGCGAAAAGTGCTTAGATGGTCAATACATTTTACAATGAAATTACAAATGTATTTTTTGAATATACAGAGGAAGCCGTTTATTATAATCATGGATAATGTTATTAAAGGGTTATTGTTATCAAAATCAGTCAGTCCAAAACACTTTATTTAAAACTAGAAATCATCCAGAAAGCGCATACATCTGCCAACGTCATTGACAGTGGAAGTAATTGTGCATTGATCCATCCCAAAATTCAATCTCTTTTTCCACTCAATGTCATCGAAATACATTGAGAACTTTTGGAGATATTGCGTGGACAGACATGAAATTTTGGTGATATTATGTGATATGGACATATAACTACGACCTAGGGAGAGGTAATTGTGCATGTATCTAATCACTTCTTCTATAGTCTATTACCCACCCTTCCACAAAATTTCATGAACATTTATAGAGAGTGTATACATAAATGTATGAAAGAAACTGATCAAATATCAAAAAAAGAAATCCTGGATCCGCCCCAAAATTTAAACAACTCTTCTTTACCCCATTGCCCACAATTCCAAAACATTTCATTGAAATTCATAGAGAATGTTTGGAGATATATAGTGGACAGAAAGAAAGAAAGAAAGAAAGAAAGAAAGACAGATGGAAAAAAACAATCGAATACATATACCTCTCCAACTTCTGTCTGTTTGTCTGTGGACTGTGAACATAACCACTTACAGTGCCTGATTGACTATATAGCAAAACTAGCATTTGCTACAAGGCCCCCCCCCCCACACACACACACAAATGCGTGTATGCTATCAATTCCAATTCAGTGATTTTGCACATGCTCTATTACTATAGTATTTACTGGCTTCAACTTTTATGGATGTTTAAGATTAGCAATTTTAACCAATTATTACCTTTTAGGGTTAGTATTTTAACACAATAATTAATGGAAGTATGCTATGTATGTGATACATATACAATGTATAAATACAAAAGTATTTGAAACTGAAGTCATAGTTGCTGCACTAAGATCCAAGCAAAAACAAAGTAAGTAATACTATTACTAAAATGTCAGACATATTTGTCTTATTATCTGGCTGTATAGTGAAAAAAAAAATAATTACTTTACTATGCAAGTAAAACATTTATGTATTTTAAAGTTTATGTATAGATATATAGATATATATTTTTTTTCTAAATTTAGGGCCCCTTTATAAAATATGCTAAAGGCCCTGCATGAACTTAATGCTGCCCTGACCACTTATGATTATTGCAAACTGCATATGAGTTGCTGTTGTATATGATTTTAAGAATCCTGTCTGTAAATGTGAGTCATGATTTGGGATATGATTCTTTTCATGTCAAAACCACAACATACTAAGTGCAGAATGGTATTGAATCTGCTCCTGTCACAAAAAGAAATTCTGGTTATTCAATCATAAACTTTGCCAATAAGATTATAGAATTTTAATTTTGTTTGTATTTCCCTCTAAGATTTTATACTTTGCTTGGGTGTAATTTTAAAAATACATGCTATTGCTTTTAATTCATCTTTTTTTCAAAACTAAATCTGAGGATCAGGATTCTCACTTCATGATAATACTACTTGAGAAATTTTGCTTGAAGCATTGAGTGAAGCATTTGCTTGGTCTCATAATTATTTTATTATTAAGAGCAGACAAAGGAAAAAATTCCAACAGTCATTTTCACATGTTATATATTAAAAAAATACAAAAGGAAAAGAAGGCAACCATTGTTTGAAGATTATTAATGGAAAGTATGTAGGTAGAATATAACTTGGATAAGTAAAACGTATGGGTGATTGTCTTTTATTAATAACCTAACGATTAAAACTTAAAATTAATGACTTAATAAAGTATTATATTATACAGAGCTTTGATTCTCAAACTTTATTGTATGACAGCACACTATGAAATATACTTGACTTACTTGGTACATCAACTGTAAAAATGAAATGAATTAGACAAAAACATTTCAGTAGTCAATGAATGAAACTTATATCAGCATACTGATATACATACTTACTCATTACTTTTCCCTTCAATCTGTCGCTAAAAAGATTCAGATATTACAAAATTTTGTGATGAAATCACTAAATGTGGTGGAAGCAGGACAGACAAGGCTTAAAATACATGTTTGTGTGTTTGGAAAAATTCACACGGCACACTTGGGAGATAGTTGCGACACACTATTGTGCCACGGCACACTATTGTGGCACGCACACAGTTTAATAACCACTGATATAGAGCCTATTTTTGTGAGCAATGAAAGACACAGATTTCTTAAGACCAAGTTTTGCAATCTTCTCATTTTCAATGAAGAAGAAAGACATTTTGGTTTTTCTCCGACCATCTCCCTTGAGCCACCAGCCCGGTCACAACCCTTGACCAACAATTTTGCCCGCACATCAGCCTCCTGGCAGAGAGAAGACAAAACAAGAAAGAGGGTAATAAGATGGTCACCATCTAGCCAGCCATCCCTTGACCAACAATTCTGCCAGTCCATCAGCCTCCCAGCTGAGAGAAGATAAAATAAGAAAGAGGGTACTAAGATGGTCACCAACTAGCCAGCCATACCACTAACCAGCCAATCGACTTAGTTCACACTCAATCCATGCAAGCTCATTGGCTCGTTAAATAACCTAGAACACTTTTTCACCCCTGAATGCACTTGGACAAGCACTTTTTCCCTGGCCGCACAAAATCTGCACTCATGCGTACTAACCATATAATTAAGTGTCCGACTGGTTTCTGCTATTAAGTGTCCGTGCCCTTCTCTTCCATACACCTCTTACCACAATACTATTATTATTACTAAAACAACCAACCTTCAGTATGGAAGTCTGCTGGACTTGGGTCTTAAAGGTGGCTAGCCTATCCCACTGATCTAATAAGAGTATCTCCTACACCTCCAGCTACCTCATTCTCTTTCTCTCTCTTAGTTCTCCTAATTTCTTATCCCTCCCCAATTTGCTCGCTTCTTGCTCAGTGATGGCGTTTATTGTTGTCCTTAACTGCCCCAATCTGTGAAACATAGGATTGGTACATGCATATATATATATATATATATATATATATATATATATATATATTCACATCTAAATATAAAAATATATACATATACACATGTATATTTATGTTAGATGATGTAAATGAAAGTGCATCTTTATGAGCAAGATCCTTCCTTTCAATCAATGCAGGAAAGACAATCTGGGGCACCTGCCTTACCTACCAACATACCTCACTTTATCTTACTACCTACAGATTGCAGTTGCCAATAGCAACTGTTTTAACCCAATATGGTACTGATAGGAATAGACTACTTCCTCCTCGGTTTTCCCCACCTGCCCTTTCCTGATTTTAAAGAAGTAGCGACTCTAAATGGTAATAGTGAGAATTAAGTTGGTGGTCAATTTCCTTCCAGAAATGAACACGCCAAATTAAAATGGTCAGTCAAGTGATGTGTTCTTTTGGGCTTCCTTGCTCATATAAGGTGTGGAGCATTATTCCTGAGATTGCTCTGTGAATGGGGCAAACCTGTTTTGACTACAAGTAATGTAAATTTACAATCACCAAGTTTTCTTCTAGCCCGGTGGTTCCCAACCTTTTCGAGTCATTCCCCACTTTTGTCAATAAGATTACTAGTATTCCCACCTCTATTTATTAAGTTGCGACAAAGAATAATTTCAAATAATAACTTTATTTTACGTATAATTAGACAGCTTCATACTAAGAAATAGTTTAATTTTATAATTGTACGGCTGCTGCTGCATATTTGTAACTCAAAGAAAGTAAAAATAATTAGAACACATCATTTGAAATTCCAATTTATTACAAAAAAACTAAGAATTCTGCTATTGTAACTGATATACACATCAATGTGATCTCTGTTCTTGTTTTTTTGCTACTAGTTCTTGGATTTGTATGTCTATTAGTGAGAGAGCACATCTTAACTCATTCTCACCTTGGATCTTATTTTGAGCCTTCAACTTGATAGATAGAAGTGCAGAAAACTCTATCTCTAGACTGGACTTTTATTTTTACCTAATAGACTTATTCCCCCCTTGGACTACCCAAATTTTCCCCTTGGGGGAATTTCTCCCCGGTTGGGAACCACTGTTCTAGCCAATTGCCTTCTCTCCTATTATTAACTGACATCTCCCCGAGTGGGCTGAAGAATCAGTTGTTGGCTGTCAGTTTCAAATCTTCAAAACTTCTTCTTTGTTTAATGCCACAATTATAGTCCCATCATCCCCCAAGAGAAGGGCAGAAAGTTTACCGTTTACAACAATGGAATTGCAACTACCAGCTAGCACCATACCACCAAGAACAAAAAAAATTAAACTGTTCTTATGGTTAGCACAGAGCTGTACATCAAAAGATTAGAGATTCTATCCTTAGTGTTAAACTAGAGGATGGTAATCCAAATTTTGACTGGCCCCTATCAAGGTTGACAATGGGTGTAACAGCTTTTACTGCTATTACTGAATGGGTGATAAGGTAGTTATGGGAGAGTAGTTTGACGAAGTGATCGCTCACCAATTCGCTTCTCCATCAACCATTGTGACGTGCTAGTGACAAGACATGTTGTCAAGATATACAGTGGTAGGATGGAGCACAGTGATGTTGATTCATACCTTTCTCAAGGACATTAATGCCAAAATAAGTTACATAAAGTAAATCAAACTCAGTTTGCCAATTCTGTTTACTGTACTGATAACCAAAATGCTACTTCATATTAAATTGAACACACTTGGTTCTCAACGAATCGTTGAAGTTTACCAATATAGAGCCTGGTTAGTACTTAGATGGGGATGTCGGATGCTATAAGCATCTCCAAATATTAGAAACCATCAACCAAAACTGTCAACATAGATTTCTTCAGTATTTAAGTGATTCTGTCTGGCTAGCTATGTCTGTATGTGTCACACGTACAGGCTGCACCGATGGAACTAGAGGGCTGAAAATTTAAGCATTTACTCTTTATTATGTCTTGAAAAAACATTATCTTTGATTTTTGAAAATTCCCTCCCAAAATAAGTTTTATGGGGGTGAAGATTCAATTTATAATGTAAGTTTATGCATAATTGGGCCCTTTGTTTGTGTCTGGCAGCATTCACGATTGTTTTTTGAAAATCTGGACTTTTTAATGATCCAACAAAAAGCAAGACAAGTAACTTATTCATTGATCACCCCTTTTTCGAATTTTGTACTTGATCACCCCCAACACGGCATGTAGCCAAAAGACATTGGTCATGTGACAGTTTCTATTGCGTGACTAACCAGAGCTGTTATATTCAGGGATCAATATTACAAATGTATATTTGAATCATGAATCTTGATTTAAAATTGACTCATTATAGCATCAATAAAATTATATACCATCCCCTATCATTTCTGTTTCTGGAGTAAAAGAACTTTTTACTTCATACTCAACTTAAGAAGGAAAAATCATATCACAAAACATGGTAGGAACCCCCTTCCTTAATAGTCGGTCTAGTACTGCTAGTTCTTTGTTATATATATGTTTGTTATATTTTTAAACCAAGGACAGCAGTCTTGTTCCATATTAGCAGTTCCTTATAGTGAACATTGCTTTTTTTTATTTCACATGTAGGTACACTAATAAGTCCGGTGCCTAGTGATGAAAGAAGCATTTATTTTTCAACATAATCTCCTTTATTGTCAATGCACTTAATTCAATGGTGAATTTTAATCACAGATTGAACATTATACAAATGTGTCAGACTGCAAACTTATTGATCTATCCTCATATTTCAGGAATATTTTAAGATTTTTGAAAAGACAATAAAATTATTTTGCTACGAGTTGTCTGCAAAAATCCATCATATGAAGAATATATAAAGAAACATAACATTGTAAAATCTATGCCCACAACCGTCCAATCTTATTCAGTCCACTTCTTTTCTACACAATGTTTTTGTTCCTCACTTGCCTTGGATATAAATAGAAATTTTCTTATTTTTAGGCGAATATAATAAGTATCATGTCTATCATTCAGGATTTGACTTTTATTCTTTCTAACCTTGTATATAATACAAGCTTATTGCCTATTATTTTGAGAAGAGTCATTAACAGTTCAAGCTTATTGCCTATTATTTTGAACCGAGTCATTAACATTCACAGAGTTTTTCAGACAATTGAACTCATTATTTGTGTTGCTCCAACATTTTGGCTGATCCATTTTACGGCTTTGTTCAGGTGTACTGTCTGTATGTGAAGAGAGGGATGCTTTTCCCCCCTGTTTGATATTTGCACTACAAGAAAAAGATCCCTCTCACTATATATGGATGTTACACGTGAAGAAAGCCATAGAATGCATTGGCCGAAACATTGTGGGAAGAACAAAAATAATATTGAGTTCAATTATCAAAAAAACCCTTTGAAGAATAATACAAGCTGTTTTTAATTAAGGACTCTGCCCATACATATAATAGATCCCTCAACTACCATTCTAAAATCTAATTAATTCTTTATTCATTCTTTCTTTGTACTTCCTTCTGAACAACAGAAGAGTAAAATACCTACATGAAACTAAAAATTAAATAATATATAACTAAATTCAAGTTGATCTCTCTCTTATTATTAACCTGGTTATTGGGTGTATAAAATACTTCAAGAAGTTGGGTTTTTTTAAACTTCTTTAGGAATTTCTGTTCACCTTTGCAAAAGGTGTAGTAGCTGTCTTTCACTTTGTCATGCTAAGCTGATATGCAAAGAATATTAGAAATGTAAATAAATAATATGATTGTTTAAAAAATTAAGATTCCATTGGTTTTAAAAAATGTTTTGGCTGTTCACCAACTGCCATCATCCAGTAGTTTGGACACATTTACATAATTTGCCATTAAAATTATAAAATCTTAATTTTGTTTGTATTTCCCTTAACCACTGATTAAAAAACAAAATGGTTAACAAATGTATTCTTTGTTTGAGTGTCCTTTAAAAAGTACACACAATTATTTTTAATTATATCTATTTAAAAGAAATTCAAATTAAAAAATAAATGGTCTTCTTATTTCAAGGTTTTTCCTCTATCACTAATATGCGACAAAATACTTATCTAATGTTCTGCATTAGTTGACTTTGTGGCAACATTTTGCACCAATAAAATCAATTGTTAAACTCCACTCCAAGTTGTTTTCCCACAGTAACAACAAAAACAAGAACAAGAACAATCCTCACCTAATTTAGGGGAGGCAACTCATCACTGCTTGCATTTCCAATATTGGAAATGCAATCGGTAAAGAGTTGCCTCCCCTAAATTGTTGTGTTCAACAGATAGAAGTAGGAGTGGAGTTTGGCCCTGTAGCAACCGTGATTGCTAATAAGATCATACCAAGTAGAAAGAAATCATCATTTGAGTTGATAGCTCCAACTTTAATGCTTACTCTATCAATCACCCATTAATCTTCATTTATGAAGATTAATGATGGATAGAATTATGGGGCTGCTTTTCTAATCAAGAAACTGAGTCTACTCTTTGACATAATCAGCAATCATATTTTTGGCTTTTGAACATTTCTTGATCACTTCTAAGTTCTTTAATCCTGATTACAACAAACTATTTTTGTCCAACGGTTTTTGATTTGCAATTAATGACTACAAGAACCCAAAGACCTTGTTCGGCACTACTTGACCATTTTTATAGCAGTCATATACCATAAAGCCATATTTATTCATTTCAGTAATGCTTTCAGTATGTGAACAAATGTGAACACTAATTCATTCAGTAATATGTGAACATTTTCTGGATGATTTTTACCCCATGATAAAATAAAGAATAGGTAATTACAAAGAGTAAAATGCAATAGAGGTTTAATTTTTATAATGCTATTTCTGGAATCCAAAGGCACTATTAGACAGAAAGCTTTGAATTCAGACAAAGTGGTAGTGGCTGCCACTTGCACGACAATGGTTCAATCCTAGTTTCAGCCACTCATGTCACTTACATGCCACCACCCAGAGCCTATGAGAGGGGTGTGCAGGGGATGCATCATACCTGAGCCTTGGGGGGCCCACAGTGAATAAGAGCAATAATCTAACTTCTTATTATGTTTTCAAAATGTCTTAAATATTTGATATGACTGAGGATCAAATTAGAGGTTTTGAAATTGCCAACCTTATCACAAAAACAAAGAGATTTATCCAGAAGTATCTATTTTTGTCTGAATTTCTGAGACAATATGTTGTAACTATTATATGTTGATTCTCTCAGATCAGCTTCCTTGTCTCTGTTATCTTTTTGTGGACTGTACATCAGTCAATATTCTACACAACAAAGATGAAAGAACCAATGTACCAAAAGTGTTAGTTCTACTAAAAAACTAATGAATGGCATTCCATTTTCCTACCATGTTGCTGTACAGCTTAACAGTTAGTGGACTCAGATTCAGTGGATCTAAAATACTAGTTTAATGATTAAAGGTAACTGATTTTTTTTGTTATTCTTAGTACACATTTTAGTAGTTATGATCAGTGACAGGTAATAAAAGAAACTTATTGGGTAGCCAAAACAGTTTGTTCTGCTTTTGTTGTTAGAGGGCATCTGGAGCAACTAACTTCAAAACAATTGCTTTGGATTGTATTGTGACAGCTGTCATATCAGCACTCTCCAGTAGAGTCACTCAGACAGCAGTAAGATTGCCATTGAGTGAGCTTGTGTACTGTGTGACTTTTGCATTCACAATGACCGAGCCTGCACGTGTGTGGTTACAAGGGAAGTACTTTGCAGGGAACTATAGTGCTATAGCCCTAGGTAGGCTATTTATTTGTTAATATTGGCTGGATACTTTTCGGGCATACCTCGTATGTGTATGTGTGTGTGTTTGGGGGTGTTTACTTTATATATTTCCATCCAAACTGGATTATCACTGGATTGTAGGGTAGTAAGGTAACTCGTAACAGCAGAGTGAATGTATTTTTAGGAAGAGCAGTAATCATTACACACACTGCAGGGAAGTAAGTAGAGAGGTAGGTAAGTATGGACAAGTGTATTATAAATAGGTAATTACAAAGAAGCGGAAGATATTGAGGAGAGGAATTTCAACTGGCAACACTAATAATGAAAAGAGTATCAAAACTGGCAACACTAATAATGAAAACAGTATCAAAACTGGCAACACTAATAATGAAAACAGTATCAAAACTGGCAACACTAATAATGAAAACAGTATCAAAACTGGCAACACTAATAATGAAAACAGTATAAAAAAACTTTAATTTGAATAATTAATAAAACAAATTAACAGATTAGAGGAATACAGAGAGAAAGAAAAAGATGGCTGTACTGATAAAGTGAAAAAAACCTATTCATCATCACCTTCACAGGTGTTAAACTTAAAGGGATGTTGTTGGCAAAGGTGGAAAGCAAAGAAAGAAAATTGTTAACTTGGTCGATGATTCCTGCTGTTTCTCACTTCATTCCATTCTAGAGATAAGAACAGTCTCTCATAATCTAGGTGTGAAAATGTTTTATTATTTAACTATTAAAAAGAAAGCAAAATTAAGTAAAAAAATGCATCACTTGTGTTTCCAATTGGCCTTCTGTTCTCTTTGCTGTAGTGTTTTTTTCTTTTTTTTTTCCCTCAATGGTTTTCAATTTTACTGTACAAATGAAGCATGAAAACAATTTTCTTACTGTTCTTTGAAAATGATGTTTGGGGATAGTTTTTGTTCTTATTTCTCGTAAGTTAAAGTGATGAGAACATACATGTATATAGATACAAATAGTCTATTTGTGATCAGTACTTTTTGAGCTTTATTTATATATATATATA
>VCCN01003854.1:8740584-8750856 GCA_006491835.1 Architeuthis dux
TATGTTGATTGTGTGTTCATATAAGGGGAAATTATTTACTTCTGCAAAATGCCTGCCTGGTAGCCAAAGGAGCCAAAAACAGGATGACCAATTTAGAAAGGAAGAGGGCCTGAAAGAAAGTTTGTATCCTCTGATAAAATGCCTCTCAGTGGCCCTGCACTAAAATACAATGTCAACAAAAACTAATCCATAAGAAATGGTTCCAGGCCATAAAAACAAAAGCTTGTAAAATATTGTAAACTATAAAAAGCAATTTTAAGTAATTTGGAAGTGATAAACATTTTTCTGAAGTGACAGACAATGGCAACTGAAAGGATGTTAAAATAAGGTTGGTTGGCAAATCCTAAAATAAGACCAAGACTAAGTGTTTGAAAAGCAAAAAGAGAATGAAGTTTGCACAAGTACAGGAGATTTTTTTAGCTTGTTTGGTTGTTGTTGAACTTTACTTAAAAGAAATCGTTAACCTTTTAGGAAGTAAAAAAAATAAATGGCCCCCTGCTTAAGAGAGCATTTTTTATTACTTACTTCTTTTTCAAAATGCATTTCAAGTTTGTTTACTGAGAGTTTTTATTTATTTGTTCTCAAACAATCCAATTTTGCACCTGAGATTTATATATATATTTTTATGGTTTGTTTTTCTTTTTTCTTTTATTCCAATGTTCCATTATTAGCATATTGCATAAAAGCCTATTTTAAAACTCTTGACAGTTTTCTTTCAGTTTTTGATGTACAATTCCAAAGGGAATGCAGACAAAAATGCATCCTATTCTCTGGTTAACAAGATCATAAAAGGAAAGAACAATGTATATACATCAATGCAAGAGGAAATAAGAATTGGCAGAACATAAACCCTCTTGATGTTAGTGTGCCAAAAGATTTATATTCATATTTTGTAATGTGACAAATTAAAACAAATCAAGAAGCAAAAATATGTTGGGAAAATTGCGGTCATATATTTTGAATCTTTTATAACAGTCATTTTAAAACCAGAAACATTTGAATGTCTACATATTAAAAAGGGATAAGTGAAATAGCTATTCAGTCAGCATTCATGGCCACTTGTTCGACTACAAATAATTTTTCTTTAAGAGAATTCAATTAGATTTTATCTTTATTACATAGAACTTAGTGATGATCTGTTTCAATTGTGCATATATTAAAAATATGTAAACAAACATGCCAAGAATGATATTTATGGAAGGACTTTTAACTGTTAACATTACCATCTCAGCCACTGCAATTTCATTGAGATCTATGGTCTCTTTTACTACTTATTATATTTTTCTTATAATCACCAAAGCCAATTAATGCAACCAGGAATTTTAAAAATGTGCCTGTAAATGAATTTCAACAAAAATGCAAAGAAAAATAATATTATAAACCAGTGATTCTCAAACGGGGGGCACTTGGCTCCTATAGGAGGAATTTCCTAAGGGGAGGAATTCAAGCCATGGGAGAATTTTTAGCCAGAGGAGGAATTTTAGCCAAGGGTGGAATTGGGGAGGAATTTCAGTCAGGGTAGGAACATATAATGGAAAGTATAATAGTGAAAATTTTACTATATGACAATTCAAAATGGGGGAGGAATTGAGGAAACCTGGGATCTCGAGGGGAGGAATGTGACCTGAGAACCACTGTTATAAACTATATATTTTTGTAGGAATTCATAAACACACACACACACACACACACACACACACACACACACACACAGACACACACACACACACACACACACACACACACACACAAGAAAGAAAGAAAGAAAAAAAGAAAGAAATAGTAGGTTGGGACAGGAAATATACACAATACTTCACACTCATGCTATCGATGTAACCTTACAATCCCATGGTTTCTCAATTCCTGCCCCATTTTGAATTGTCATCTAGTCACTTTTTCACCTTTATACTTTCCATTATAGGTTCCTCCTCTGACTGAAATTCCTCCCCTGGGAATCACTGATCTGGTACCTAACCCCAGGCTTCTTTACAATGAAAATTGAAAATAACTTTTTTAAAATTCAAGATAAAATATCTGAATTCAAAAATTATATTTTTTACTAACAAATAGTCAAAATCATGAATAGATCTGTAAAAAATTCTCTAACAGCCAAGATGTGAGTAAAAACTGAATTTAAAAAAAAATATAACTATTTTACTCTAAGTTAGTTTGGTGAAGCTTTTATAAAAAAATTTCCAATCAGAAAGAAAACTTTGATTCTCATGTTAGGTTAAGTGCTCTTTCATAGAGTAATCATCATCATCATCATCATCATCATCATCATCATCATCAGCCGTTATAAGTCCACTGCTGGACGAAGGCCTTTCCCATCTCCTTCCATGACGACCTAGTCTTACTTTTCTAACTTGTCCCTCCATCTTGTGTCTGGTCTTTTCCTACTGCGTTTACTGTCCCATAGGCACCAATCGGTTAGTCTTTTCCCCCCATCTATTGTCATCTTTTCTTGCTAGGTGACCAGCCCATCTCCATTTTGCTGCTTAATTAGTTGTATAATATCCTTCACTCTAGTCCTCGCTCTGATCCATGTTGATCTTTTTCTATCTCTTAGAGTTACCTCTAGCATTGTTCTTTCCATGGCTCTTAGTGCTATTCTAAGTTGATTTTCAGCCCGTTTTGTTAATTTCCATCAGTTACCCATAAAATACTCAGATATTTTTCATCCCTGCAATAAAATTTTATCGTTTGCGTGCTTGGCTCAGTGACAGTCTAATTATGGATCGCTGTAAGGATTAAAGTGCTGGTGCAGTGAGATTCATTACTGCATGTTTAGAAGAAAGAAAACTGATTTCTTACATTAGTTAAAAACTTCACTATAAGTATTATGAATATTTCTGTTAGTTACAATGACAAATTTGACTGAAATTTCTCTACCTTCACCCTAACTTTGGATTCAAGCCTCATAAAAAAGTCTTTCTCTCTCTGTGTTCACTCTGATACCTGTGAAATCTACAATATTCAAATGACACAAATCTAGCATTAATCAACAAAAATCATCTGTCTGTAATAATGTGAATTGTTCTGTTTGTTTCTCTATCTGTAACAATTTTGCTGTTAAAAATATCTCCTTCCCATCATTTGAACAATGAACTCATCTACTCAAACAAGTTCAGTCACTTTTTAATGAAACCTCAGATGAAACTGATAAGACATAAATATTTATTCACACTATTAACAGCTTTGAAGTTGTGAACAGTTAAGTCTTAAAGTAAGTAAGAGAATGTGAAGAAACTGCTCAATCTCCACAGAAACATGGGTAGATATTTTTACCAAATGCATCACTGCCTCCAGTATATATATTTTTATTTATATATATATATATTAATCACTGCTACCCACAACAGACCGGTTTGAACACTGTTGCTGGGTTTAGGTTATTCATGTGTTCTGACATTTACATCTATCTATGTATCTGGACTTCCCTCAGCCTTAACTGTTCATAGTAGAAACTTGAAATTTTGTACACACTCCCTTCAATGAGTAGGGAAAATGCTTTTTTTGGTTTTTGAAAATTCCCTGCCTAAATAGGTTTTTAATGGGATGTTCAATTTTCAATACAAGTTTATCCTAAATTGATCCCTTAGTTTGTGTCCGGTCACATTCACACTTGTTTATATTTTTTTAAATCATGCATTTATGGTTCAAACCTTACTGGTAGCATTTGCATCAAGGTAACTTAATTTTACCAACACATCTGCTTAAACAGAAGCATATATGGATGGCAGGGATTCATAATTTCCCTTGGAATGCTAGTTTAGTTTCTTATCTAAAAAATCATCTCTTAGAAATTCAATATATATGATAAACATTGAAAAGGAAACAACTCTTAAAACAGGAAAAGAAAGTATTTTTAATTCACTGTGAAGAGCACAAAAACAGAATAATTTCCCAAAATAAGGACTCCTGGAGTGAACTTTGAATGGACTCCATTTCATTTCATTCACTGGATCTTCTTTAAAAATCATTCATTCTTAAAGTCTGACAGGGGCAACCAGACCAAACCTATTTTGTTTTTGTTTTTAAATTAATATGAGAAAGTCTTAAGGTTTTGTAGCTTAAAAAAGTTCCCGTTACATCTCTGACTACTGAGTATCTTTTTGTTTACTGAACCACTATATGACTATTATTATTTTTATTTTTTCCCACTCTTTTTTCCCCTTATACAGTCTAACAATGAAATATTCACTTTATGAAAATGAAATTTCAGGTTTTGTTTCCGATTATTAAAGAATAAGAGCCTACTTCCTTGTCCCTACCTGCTCTCTTTTAGAAGATATTTACTAAGCTTAACTTAGTCTGGCACAGGGGCCACAATATTGGAGCATCCAGTGAAGATTAAATTCACTACACTAGCAATAGTCTAGTTTGTTAACCATCACTCTACTCCAGGCACATTACTTGTACAGGCCTCCTCCATTATAACGCGGTTCGTTATAGTGCGGTTCCCATTATAACGTGCATGGATGGTAGACCCCAAAATGTTAATCTAGCTCCAAAATAGCTAGATTGATTGCGGCTCGGTTATAATCCGGTTGGCTTTATTGGACCCCAACACCAGCGTTATAACGGGGCATGCCTGTAGTAAGTGGCAACAAAATAGTTTAACTAGCACCTCACTTGAACACTGATGGGTATATAAATCATCATATTTTGTTAGGAAACAGAAAAAACATTTCTTATAATTACTCATAGCAAGATATTCCGATATTGTGAAGCTCAGATGTTACATCTACATTACTCAAAGAAAAATGGCCAACTTCATTCTTTAACCACTGGATTTTAACTACTTCAGTGGTGATATCACTCCATATGATTATTTAACTAATCATATATATAATACGTCACATTTATAGTATCAGTAGCAGCCAACAGCCCCTCTCACTTCCTACCTCTTATTAAACTACCTAACTTTCTTTTCTCTCCCCACCCTTCTTAGCCTCTTCCTAACTGTCTTTTCTCCCCTCTCACTTCCCACTCTTTTATTAAAATATCTAACTTTATTTTCTCCCCTTTCCATTCCTACCATCTTATTAAGCTAACTAACTTTCTTTTCTCCCCTCTGATTAAACTACCTAACTAACTTTTCTCCCTTCTCCCTTCTTACTTTCTTATTAAACTACCTAACTCACTTTTCTCCCCTCTCCTTTCCTACCTATCTGTCACACTTAGAGTATCAGTAGCAGCCATCCGCCGAGCCTGCTGTTGTGCACTTATAATAACCATGAGCAAAGCGACAAGTCATGGACTGGTAAGTGATAAAAGCTACAGTTGTAAAAAAAAGCAAATAAGTGGAAGACATAAATGAGCTCCAGCAAAGCACAGTGATTGAAAATCCTATCTGAGTTGCATTAATTTTCTCCATAAATCTTCTGTTGCCAACTGCTAAATGAGATGTGTTATTAAATATCGTTGATATAATGTGCAGATGAAAAGAACTTGAGAAAAAATGTCAATAGCACAGGTGAAGTTAATGGGCAATACAGAAGCATTTACTTATAACCACTTATTTCATGATTTTGGTCAACATTTTTGCTTGAAAATTGTTAACATTTTGACAAAATATTGGCTCATATGTGATAGAATTACAGGTATACCTTGATTAATGCGGTTAAATTGTTCCCAAATTTTCTCTACTGTTCAAAACCGCACTGTTCAAGGCATTATTATAATTTAAAGTGTGTATTTTTTCAGCTTATACTTAATTACATTAATTTGTAAAGCAGTACAATAACCATACTATATCAAAACCTGCACTAATCAAAACCGCACTATTCCAAGTATTCCTGTATAATATATAAATGCATAATTGTGTACACATACATACAGATAATCTAAAAAATGGATCTCTTTTTTAAATAGTAAAAATGTTATACATACACTTGCACCAATGTATATATATATATATATATATATAGTGGACAAATATTTATTGGTTCATTACAACATGTACAGTTGGTTTCACGAGACTTCGATCTTCAGATGAACAGTCACTATGTGTTTTGTTAGTTTCTTATATAGCTATAACTATCAATGTTGAAGTTTTTTGGGGACCATCATTGGTTGTTTTGTGTCAGCCTGTTTGTGTCAGAGAACTATAATATATATATATATATATATATTTACTAGGCTTAGCTTCGTCTGGCATAGGGCTACAATGGTGGAGCACACAGTGAGGATCAAAATCAGTATAATAGCAAATGGCCTGCCACTGTCAGCCTTGCTTGCTAACTATTTCTCTATAGCAGGCCTGAATGCATCCATATGTGTATGTGTGTGTATGCATTTGTGCATTGAAGTGTATGTGTGTGTATGTATTTGTGCATTGAAGTGTATGTGTGTGTGTATGTATGCATGTATACTGTGTATGCACATATGTGTATATATGTATTTTACTTATGCAATTGTGTCTGTGTGTATGTATTTGTGCATGCATGTGTGTGACTGTGTATGTATGTATGTATGTATGTATATTGCTTATGCACATATGTGTGTGTATGTATTTGTGTATGCACATGTGTATGTGTTTCCAAAAGCACATGTACTTGTCTGTATGTATGCATGTATATTGTACATGCACATGTGTATATGCATATTATGTATACATATTGTGTATGCACATGTGTATATGTGCATTGGTATCCATGTATCTTGTATGCATAATCAAAATATGAAGTACATATACATAAGTAAATATATGCTGAATTCTTTTCTCACCATCACTGTCTTTTCACACATATATATAAGTCAACCAGGAATATCATTAAGCCTTGTTTATCTGTTGAGACATTTGAATTTATTATATTAACCTCTAACCAGTGGTGGAAATGGGTGGCTATGCAGGGGTACAGTATATGCCTACTTCTCAATTTCCAGGTTTTTTGTATGTTCAATATCTACTAATGGAGACATTGCTGTATACCTAGTTCCCAAAACCCAGCCTTACCATATACCTACTTCCCAAAACCCATTTCCATCACTACTTGTAACAAAGATGGAATGGTTGATTGACAAGATCTTTTGGTTTCTTTCTTGTTTCAATGTAAATTAAAAGATATTGTTTTATATTCGTTTGGGTCAGATCAAAATATGTTACACATTTTAGTTTTTAGTTCAATGTATCCAGAAAAACTCACTGACATTTTCCTCTTTTTAAAATATATTTCCCCATGAAACTTATAGATACATGTATAAAATTTCTTGAAAAATTACTATACAATACTGTATTGAGTAGCTGAAGTTTTAAATTGTGCACTCTTTTTATTATTAAAACTGCATAGTTTAAAATCCTAATGTTAACAATGTTATCCTTCCATGTTATCCTTCCATGTTATCCTATTCATACATCTATGTACATGCTAAAGGAGCAGGAAAAATTTGCCTTAAATTTGAATTAGTTCCTACTAAATACATAGATGTTTCAGAAATGTGCAAATAAACTTCTTTGATATATTTACAGGCAAAGGTAAAAAGATTATATGTCTTAGAAACAAATTAATTCGACTTTTTCTCACTTTTACTATTCTTTTTCTTCATTTTTCTCATGCGTTTATTATTATAAAATATTTCGTCTAAATTTTTAAAATTTATTTAATCTCAAATTCTTTCATATTCATTTTTCTTCCCTTCTTTCTTACCAGATTCCCCTTTTCCTTTTTCAAATAAAAATTCAAGATAATTTGTGTAAAAATATCTGGACTGATTTTTTTTTCTGGAGAATTTGAGAGTTTGGATGAGAAAAGACAACAGGGTATTTTCACCAAATATTCTCATTTCATAAAAATAATTCCATTTCTCAGTCTCCCACACTGACAATATAAAGTATCAATCACATAATTCTCTCAAAATAAAGTGAAATCTTTTTTTACTCTACAAAATGTTGTGATATTTTTACAACTGCATTTCATTCATGCATGTGCTAGTCGATAAGTAACTATAATTTACCTCCACCAATTAAGTTGGAAGAGATATATATATCTACTCATGTTTGTCTGTCTGTCTGTCCACACAATATCTCCAAAAGTTCTCAATGAATTTCAATGACATTTTGTGGAGGGGTGGGCTAAGAAAGAATTGATTGAATTTTGGAGCTGATCCAGGAATTTTCTTTTGATTGAGAGATATTCTTTCATATATTAAGACAATAGTCTGCAATATGAAAAATAAAAACTTATACAGTTACCTTCCCCGAATCGTAGCTAAATATGAACTGATTTACATTCAGTTTTTATTTAGTGTGTGGTGTTGACAGAGGTATGCACACTCTGAGTGCTTTTTAGTTCATATCTGTGAGACAGATATCAATGTTTGTGAAAAATATATTTAAAAAATTGTATGTTATTTTCACATTGGACTCAAGACCTTAATGTAAGATATTCTAATTAATATATTACATGCCCAAAAGTCCCAGAACCTCTGCCAAGTTAAGATCAATGTTTAATTTCTCAAAACCTCTCAGTAAAATGTCCATTTTGATTCTGAAAGAAATCTTTAAACAATTACATTATTGACACACAGTTAGACGAATTTGAATAGAGTTCTCTGTGATACATACTAAATTATGAAAGTTAATGTATAATCACAGACACATACGAGTGCATGCACTCACCACAAGTTAGCCAATTTTTTTATAAACATATTATATATATAATTTATATAAATAAGCATATGTTCGCATTTATATAGATAAACTGATAAAACAATTTTCACATCCATACAGCAAATACATGTTCGCATATACACATATATGTATAACAATAAAAATACATGATATCTTGTATAACTTTTATATACACATTCCCTACATACATACATATCTATTTGCAAGTACAAGTGTGTACTAGTATATTTTATAACTTCAGTAATATAACTTTCATATAAGTATTAAGAGTGATCTACATAAAGACATGCATATATTTACATTTTTATAGATATCATGTATAATTGTTATTTTAGTTATTTGTGTTACACAAAAATCTACAAAAAATTCTTTGATATTTTTACTGTTTGCTTTTACTTTGAGAAAATTATATAATTTACATCCTACGAAAATACTGTAATAAAAAGAACTTTGTTAAATGATATTATTACTTAAGGCAAGTGATAATATCATTTAATTAAGCCTTAAGTGATAATATCATTTAACAAAGTTCTTATTATTACAGTATTTTTTAAGTTGGTTTGTTATCTGTCTACCACTATTTCACTATGTGAATAAGTATTAATAAAGATATTTTCTATAGTTTTGAGAAGGGTCATTAATATTCAAATGGTTTTTCTTGTTGTTTGTGTTGTAAACACAACATTTTGGCCAATCCATTCTTCAGCCTTCTTCAGGTGTACTATTTGTTTGTAAAGGAAGGGGCTCTTCTACAGAGCCTTGCGTTATAAGGGTTACCCCCTTTAAAAATAAAAATAAAATCTTCTGTTTACCCCATCACACTCAGATTTTACACCTGAAGAAGGCTGAAGAATGGATCAGCCGAAACGTCGTGTTTACAACACAAACAACAAGAAGGAGTTCAATCGTCCAAAGAACCATTTGAAATATTAATAATTTGTATATTTTAGGAGCACAGACAGATTTATCATGATGGTAACGATATTGTCTATAATTTTGAGAAGAGTCATTAATATTCAAAGAGTTTTTCAGACAATTGAACTGTTATTTTTGTTGTTCTCATAACGTTTTGGCCGCTCCATTCAACCTCCTTCTCCAGGTGTACTATTTGAATATAAAGGAAGGGACTCTCATTACGGAAGTGACAAGTAAAAGAAATAGTAGCAAAAAGATTTATTTTATTTGTTAGTATTTGTAACATAGGTAATGGTAATGAATGTTTGATGATGAGATTCACCAGGCCTAGATGCCTACCCATAGGTAAGAGACTACAAAGATAATGCCAATGTGATGCATGAAAGAATGGGAAGACGATAGATAACAGCATTCAGCCTTATAGACAAGTAAAGCAAAATAACTTTCAAAACACATACATATCCACTGTCATCTACATATGTTGGAACACTGTAAGACTTTCAGCATTAACTTCTGATATTTACTTTTGGTGTTATATGAGCCGACAATGTGGCAAGAAAGATATTTACTCAACAAATCAAGAATACATTTATCATTATACTGTCACAAGAAAAACTATATTGAAAATAAAATTTATAATGTATGAGGATGGATCAATAAGTCCATAGCCTGGCATGTAATTATTAGCTGAATTTTGATCTGAAATTTTTACTTTATAATGT
>VCCN01003854.1:8750899-8763402 GCA_006491835.1 Architeuthis dux
AAAGATAAAGAAAAAATAACCTTTAAATATTCACTAGATATTGTAAATATTTAAATGAAAAAGAAAAAAATTACACCATTTGAATCTGCTTGAAGAAATAATCTACAATTATATATATATATATATATACATATGAAAGATACTAGTACATATGTATGTATATTTAGTCTGTTGTAAAATTACAAGTATATTAATATAGTGATTACAATAGGCAGAGTATATACAAATTTTACCTACCAGTTTTCCCCAACTTGAACAAGTAGGATAAAATATTAGGTGTGTGCAGAAGTTTCCAGTGAAAAACCAGTTTTCAACTGAGTATTCAGTATCTAGCTTTCAGAAAAAGGGCACTGTGAACTTTTGCACACACCTAATAATTTAGAACATCTGTATTATATATACACACATATGTGTGTGTTTGCATCTATCTTTGCATCTATCTTTAGGGGTTTTTGGATATAATATATATAATAGGTAAAGTACCTATTTGTTTCTGATCTAACATAATGATTTATTGTTGATGTCTTTCTTCTAACATTCTCTTTCTTGAAATTATCCATGTATAGAGTAGATAAGAATACAACCACCTGTATGGTGTTGTAAGAACTAAGAAAAGATTTTCAAGTTATATTGTTATATAGAAATCCTTAAAGAGTTAAACACTCCTGCTTTTCACACCTTGGGAATATATATATAGCAACTGTAACTTTAATGGGGTATATCATAAGTTTAAAAAATCCTTTGGAACTTCAACAAAAAAACTTGAATCTAAAACATTATTCAATATTTTTTTAAATTACTTGGATATCCATAGGAATCGTTAATATAAAACCAAATCCCTAACTATTAAAAAAAGTAAACAAAATGGGTATTTAAATGTATAAATGACTATTTAAGAACTAATGTACCATAAATTCAGGTTATTTCCTAAAAAGAATTAGAGAAAAAATGATATTATATTAGGTGTGTGCAAAAGTTCCCACCACTCTTTTTTGAAAACTAGAGAATGAATACACATTTGAAAACTGTTTTTTACAGGAAACTTTTGCACACACGTAATAAATACATTTACTGTTGTTGCAAGGATTTTTTTATTAAATTTTACACATGTGAATATACAAATACATACAGTGTACCACCAACAGACAAAACTTGATCTAACATTTCTTGGAAACAAAACAAAAAGCTTGAATATTAACAAAACAAAGAGAGAAAAAAAGTAATAAACAACTCTTCAAACCTACAATTTACATGTATAACAATTATTTAACTAAATTGACAGGCCATAAAAAAAACTGGATAAATAAAATGAAAAATATAACTCACCTGTAGTACTAAATCCATTAGAGTTCTTGGGAGAGATGCGCTCTGATATAACGCACGAGAGTTACTGCCGATTGAGAGCCGTGAGAGCAGTGTGCATGCCTTTGTGTACGTGTGTGAGAGCATAACTGAGTATGAGCAAGCAAGAGAGAGCTAAGAAAGGAAGGAAAAAAGGCAGATCCTGTGAGGGAGAAGGCTGCAGTCCTAGCAAGTGTGTAGTGTGTGTAATGGCAGCTCCAGCCATAGACTGGCTGGCTGACTGCCTGGTAGAGTGGTGGGAGTGTTTCACTAGGAAAGAGCCATGCCACACATAGTCTTCACAAAAGGGCTTCATTTTTCTGCTTTTCCCAAGATAGTAATACGTACATATGTCAGAGAGAAAGATCAAACCGATACGCAGTCAAACAGCACAACTCTGATTTCAAGTAAAGATAACTCTTTTTCGTAATTAGAAAGCTAGATTAGCTGGAAGCGTTCGATAGTCACCCACTTCCCAACCCCTTTGTGTTAACTTATCGGTTCTCATGTAGAGAAAACAATCATTCTTGTTTTTGCTTTGGCTCTAGTGGTGGTGCTTGAATTGTAAAAAAAAAGTTTTTTCTCATAACTTCTGATTACTTTTTACTGCCAATGCAATTTCCTTTCCTTATTATTTTGTGTTTATGTTGACTCTTTTGCTTATGTTAGTTTTTTTTTTCAAAATGAAATCTTTACAAAAAATATTATTGATATACAGAGGAATCCATTTATTATAATCACGGATAATGTTATCAAAAGGTTATTGTTATCAAACACTTTATTTAAAATGAATAAAAAATGTTTTTTGAAATTTAAAAATAATATCATATTAATTTTTTATAATGTAAATTTGTTTACCACAATGGATTTAATAACATAACTAGAGAATTATCATAATATCAATGAATGTAAATTGTTTCAATTTTTATGTCCTTTCATTAATGTTACCAGCTAGTTATTGTTATCTAAAAGACCTTGTCTGATTACAATATATGGCCTCCTCTGTATATCATAGAATAATAATGATGATGATCTAATGAACAGATTGATAATATTAGGGTGTTCGGAAAGTAATTATGTATTTTTGTGTTCGGAAAGTAATTATGTATTTCACTTCTATAAATTATAAGCCAACCAACTAAGGCAAGACCATGCTTAAATGGTTAAATCTCCCATAATACTCACCGGATTTAGTAACTACAGATTATCATTTGTTTCGATCACTACACCATTTCATAAGTGGCGGAACATTCAGAAACAAAAAAGAAGTTGGAAAAGGTCTCTCAAACGTTTTTTTAGAAAAAAACGCAGAATTTCTTCAACGTGGAATCGAAAATCTGCCTTCCCATTAGGCTGCTGTCATTGATAATTGTGGTGATTACATTATCGATAAATAGTATTTAATTAAACTTCATTTGGCATTTATTTGTATCTCTTTTTTTAAAATATGTAATTACTTTCCAAACATGAAAATACGTAATCAAGTTTAAATTCCCGCTGAGGCTACATATGCTCACTTTGTACTAATAAAAGCATCTAGTCTATCAGACAATAAGTCCTGTGCTGTGAGTTTGATCTTCACTAGGTGCTTCGAACTTGTGGCCTTGTGCCAGACTAAGTTAAGCTTAGTAAATACCTATTATGATGATAATAATATCAAGAACAAGAGAATTTTCAACTAGGTTGAATTCTGCCTTATGTTAAGCAGCAAACTATATAAAACTAAGGTTAAATTTCCTCTTTAAAATGTGTTTATTGCATACTCAATATTTTGATAAGTTATTAATCAATGCTACCCACAACAGACTGGTTTTAACACTGTTGCTGGGCTTAGTATATGTATCTATCTATGTATCCGTACATTGCTCAGCCCTAACCGTTAATAGTAGAAACTTTTGCACATACCCTCCTTTCAATGAGTAGAGAAAATGGTTTGGGTTTTTTTTTAAATTCCCCTCCGGAATAGGATTTTAGTGGGGGTTCAATATGCAATGTAAGTTTATGCTAAATCGGTCACTAGTTTGTGCCCACTCGTTTTTTGAAAATTCAGAAAAACAAAAGGCAAGTGAAATAACTTATTTATTGATCATCCTTTTTTCCAACTTTTTAATTGATCATCCTCAACACAGCATATATGGGTGGTGGTGATTCATAATTTCCCTTGGAACGCTAGTTATTTATTATTTATTTGAGTTATGATGAGTTCAATTATAGAGCAGGAATTGCAGTGTGTACTTCTAGAATATTGAACAGGTACTGAACAGATGGTAGGTTGAACAACTCCTCTCATTACCTCCGCCAACGAAGATGGAGAGGTATATCTATTCGGTCGCGTCTTTCTATCTGTCTTTCCATCTTTCCATCTTTCTGTCAATCTGTCCACAAGATATCTCCAAAAGTACTCAATAAATAATTATTTAAAAAGTTATTAAATGTAAAATGATCATTTTTACAGGAAGAGCCATGTAGACAATTTAAAAATCTCTTAACCCTTTCAAGACTTCCAATGTTTCTATGACTGTTGGGATATATATGTCCCGTAGATCTCTTTTCTTATTCTACTGGGACACATATGTCACAAAAAATAAACAGAAAAAAAATGTCTACTGGGATATATATGATTTTGGTTCTTCAAAATATGGAAAAAATTGTGATTTAATAAAATAGTTTTCTTTAACCGTTAAATAAAACTAAACACATTTTTAGCTTTTTGTGCACTTTTAAAAATTCAGGCATTAAGCACCTTAATAGTTTAGTTTTGAAAGGGTTAAATGAAGAAGCTACCAAGTTAGAATTATGCATAGGAATTGGCACAATTCAAGTCGCTTCACAACAAAATATGACAAAAAACGTATTAAGAGGATATACTACTTGAGGACATAAAAAAAGTAAAGTGTTCGTCTCTTGAGAGACAACTCCCAATAGAGTGAGGCGACAAAGTCCCGGTGTCTGTTGCATGTGTCAGCTTAGTGATCCTTGCACGTTTCAAGTCTGGTCGAGACCTGGACTTTATTCTTGCAGGTTTTTATGACCACCCTCTTGGCAGGATGCATGTCCACCGAAGGGATACCTCCACCCTAATCATGGAATGTACTCAATTAGCTGTTGAGTGCACAGGGAAATTTGTCCTAATGAAGAGTTTTCCATGCTCATACAGGGAATCGAACCCAGGACATACCACTTAAATAAAGATACACTGAAAAAAACCTTTGAATTTAACATTACACTGCCTTGTATGACAAATATAACAAGCGAATGTCAACTTTGTATAATGGCCAGTTGTTGATAATCTCGGTGCATACACACACACACACACACAAACAGATTTCTTCAATTGTAGTTAGAATACAATATAATATCTATTGCCATAACAATCATAACAGAGTAATATTATCTTGAATTTTTATTAGATAAAGCATTGTCAATCATTATTATTTTTTGGCTAACATTTCTTTCATCTTAATTTCAGTTGCATTTCAACACAAATACTCACACTGTCACACAGTTCAGACCAGAAATAAAGAATAAGCTCTTGATGAATCTCGAACTTACATCCCTTTTGCCTCAGGAAGCCTGGTTTTCTATACCAGCTGCTCTACTGCTTGAGCTATGAGAGCCCACGGCTGGTAGAAGATAAAATCTAGCCATCTAAACTTACCCTTCATTCTTTCGATCACTCGAAGCAATACTTTGTAATGTTATTATTGCTTTTATTTTTTCACTAGTAGTAGTAGTAGTAGTAGTAGTAGTAGTAGTAATATTAACTTGAATTTTTATTAGATGAAGCAATGTCAACCATTATCAATTCTTTACTAGCATTTCTTACATCATAATTTCAGTTGCTTTTCATCGCAACTACTCAGACCATCATTCTATTGCCATTAGTAAACAGTGTGGATCAGAAATAAAGAATAAGCTCTTGTCAGGACTCGAACTCGCATCCCTTTTGCGTTGGGAAGCCTATTTTTTCTTTAACAGCTGCTCTACTGCTTTAACTACGAGAACTTTACAGTTAGCAGAAGACAAAATCTAACCATATAAACTTACTTTTCATTTTCCCTGATTGCTCAGAGTCATACTTGATGTTATTGTTCTTTATGAAAGCTAGTAGAATTAGCATTAATATTATCATGAATTTTGTTATTAGATGAAGCATAGTCAACCATTATTTTTGACTAGTATTCCTTTCATCTTAATTTCATGAAAAGTAACTGAAATTAAGATGAAAGAAATACGAGTCAAAAATTAATCATAACATGTTTATTCATAGAAATAAAATGCACTTATTGAAGAGATAACAATAAATTAGTGAGAATCTTTTACCTTTTTAACCTCAATAAATAAATATACCTGAGAGCATCCTTAATACACATACTAGTCCCATTTACTATGGGATATATTTATAAAATATTCAGAGATGGTGAAAAAACTGATATATATGCGACCTTTTGTTCTTTTAGTCACCAAAAGTTATAATGTGGGAACAGTTGAAATGAACCGTTCTCAGCATAGACTCGACATCACCTGTTTACAGTGAACGTATATGTAGTACGATCACCAAAGTTAAGCAACGTCGAGCCTTGTTAGTACCTAGATGGGTGACAGTCTGGAATTACCAGGTGCCGTAACCAGTTGGGGAGGCATCCCCAGCAGCCATGCTTATCTCTAAACGTATTGAACCCTTCTTTCCGTTGGAAACCTTACATACTAAGCACCCGGGCATAGCAGCTAGAAAAACCGTCACCAATGGTCAACGTTGGCCGATGAGGGCCTCAGCGATATGAATCCGATTGATACTGTAACAACAACTTCTGGTTACTTGAACCGTAACCCCTGTCTTCCACGCAGTGTGCACTCACAACGACTTCGACTTAACTCTCCAAATCAAGCTCTACTACTAATGTCACTCAAATTCTGACAGAAATCTCACAAGACAACAGTCATTAATTGATATAAACTGAAGTGATTGTAAAAGTGGTGGACAGAATAGACAAGGCATTAATTGTAATCACAACGAAATAATGTACTTACAATATTCACAGCAATAAAG
Source organism: Architeuthis dux (assembly GCA_006491835.1). NCBI lineage: Eukaryota > Metazoa > Mollusca > Cephalopoda > Oegopsida > Architeuthidae > Architeuthis > Architeuthis dux. The sequence continues at coordinate 8,757,291 of VCCN01003854.1, forward strand.
TAACGAAAGTTGAATGAAAGTCTATAGTGACGTCGTAGTAGAGTTGGGAAGAATATCTTTTATAGTTAAGTAGCAAATTTGGCAATTGGAAAGAGTATTTTTTACGTAGTCCCATGGATATGTATTTATGAGTGTGGACATCAATGTGAATGAATATGTGTAAGCTTATTGCGTCGAAAATACAAAATGGAACTTACTATGTTATTGTAGACTAATGTTCTTGCAGAAGGACTTTCATTCGGCATTGCTTGGCTAATATATGACCTCTACGAAATTTAAGTTATCAGATTCGAAGAGATACCGCTCCTTCTAATTTCTCCTGATTACGTTTTTCGGGGGAATTCTGAGTTTATTTGGCATAGAGTGGACCAGAAAAGTGTCCAGTCTGACCATTCGCTGATTGGACAAATGTGTTCCATAGTAATTATTATGCAAATTTGACAGATTTAGGATAATGGGTATTTGAGTATTTTCACAACTGTTTTGTCTACTACGTCAACTTCTCATTAGGAATGTCATTTGTTCGAAATTAATTGGGGGTAATCTGACATTTTATGATTTGTTTTCAGGTTTAATGATTTTAAAAATGTGCTTCCTATGTCGCATGGTTTTGCATCCATTTCTGGAAAGATCCATGGAGACACACTCATTGTTTGTAGCAATTGTGGGTATTAACGGGGCCGGGGTGCTAACCCGACGCTCAAAATGGAATGCCTTACAGGGCCAAAAAAGTAAAGATATTTACCCATAGCTGAGGAGGGGACACAAGTGGATTCATGCCTTTCCCAAGGGCATTAGTGCGAAGTGAACGCAAACTGTCTAAGCCGAAGTTTGAATTCGGATTGCCGATTTCATTCTCCGCGCATTTAACTGTTAAGCCACCCATACATCAGTTTAATGACTGATATCGAGTAAAACACAGGTTACGCTGTAATTTAAAACCCCATTCGTTGCTTAATAATATTCTGAGTTAGATGTTATCTTTAAAAAATTTTAAATGAAAACATGTCGATTGTCGAATTTTTTTTATATGAATTCTTACTTTTAGAAAATTGTTTCTATCTCCAAAAGTCGACATTTGAGCATACGCTTTCTTTTCAGCAAAAGAAAAAAAACGTCAACAGGAAAAATATCGCGTCGTAGAAAAATAGGTTTGCACTTCTTTAAAAAGAACTATACCTATATTTGTTTTTCCCAAACTAGAAAAGGCAATAATGTTGTCAAAAGTTTTATTTATTTATTTCTAAGTGACATCTCTTAGTTTGGATAAACTAAATAATGGCGAAACTTATGAAGAGCAAAACCAAACCAGTTATGGCATACGTAGAACCAGAAGCCGAGAAACAGGGACAGACATAAGAAAAATAAATGATTGAAGACAAAAGAACGACAACATTTTATCACGTAACGCACACTCATATACGTGGTAAAAGCTGCACAAAGCTTTATCTTTCGTAAACAATTGCAGAATAGCCTGAAATGCCATTCTATTGATAAAACACTGTCATTGACAAGTCTGCAAATCCCATGTCTCTGATAGAATTCGCCATCCTTTCCATTCAAGGAAAAAACAATTGTAAACAAATTCATTTACAACAAAATAGCATAAAACTTTTCCAAACAGACGTGTATAGATGATTTCTCGCTATTTAAGAGGAGAGGTTTTAATCACTTTTTTATTTATTTATTTTCTTAAAGCGACTCGTTCATCTCTGCAGAAATAACGTTTCAACGCATTCATCTTCAGATGTCTCCATCTGTCAAGTTTGCATTGGATTCCGTTTTATTTTTATTCCTTATTTTTCTTTGTTGTTTGTATTCATTTTGAAATTTTAGTGAGTAAAAAAAAGGAAAGAAAATTGTACGAATGACAATTTTCAGAAAGTTATGCATTAACTGCGTTATATAATGCGTGCAACATACGAATCCATTTAAAATACATAACACGTGCAATACACAACACAACAGATGATTTTCAAATCACAACAAAACAATATGCTCACATGAAGATGAACCACCCAACACCAGCAGAATCAATGAATAAATCAATCAATAAATAAATATCTGTCGACTTTGTGATGGAAGAGGAAACTAACATCCGGGTATTCCAAAACTCTCAACAAAAGAATAACTAAAGCGACACAACAATCTTCGCGAGATGCATTCACACAGACTCGTAAAACAAAGTGAATTATGAACAAAAAGAAAAATGGTACGTGTACAATTCACCTTCAGCATCATTATATCTTGAATGGAAAATCCATTGGGATTTCCCTCTAGCAGACAGACAGGCACCTGAAACATATGACAGTCATCGCCTTAATTAATAAGCACAACGAACGAACAGTAATTGTTGGTATTGAAGTTCCAAGTGATTCTAGCAAAACTTGGAAATAAAATAAAATAAAATAAAATATCAGAAAACTTGCAAAACAATAAAAGAATAGGCTGTCTCCCATTAATATATGATATTGTGAGTGCAACTTATTAAAATCATCTTTCTGTTGGAGGCTATTGAAAGCAGTAGTTTTAAAAATTACATTAAAAGCAAAAAAGTCTTTTTGAAATTCGGTCCTCACTGAGTGCTCGATACTTGTGGCCTTGTGCAAAAGCTAAGCCAGGATTAGTGCGTAATTATAATGATGGTGGAAAGGTTCAACATTTTCTTTTATTTTCCGTTCTGACTGCAATTTATTAATGTGTTTTTCTTTCATATCTGCTTTTTCTACAATAATATAAAATAATCTCAGAAGTGTTAGAATACATTTGCAAATTTATACATAGTAAAAAGGCGACAACGAATGTATTAATTCCTGGGAGCTGAAATCAGAGATATACTACTCGCGATCGGCATCGTCAGGCGAACCATGTGGACGTCAATAGGCTTTTCTTTTCTTTTTCTTTTTCACACGTTATGATACATGCAATATGTGAAGGGAAGGGCATACCAGCAGGAAGGGATTTCCGTGGACATGTTGTTAGCAAGTGTGCTGTTTTTAGAGACTGCAGTCAACGTTCAAATCCAGATAAAAGACCAAGTGTCGAATGCTGATTTTTATGGCAGTCATCCTTATCCCCCCCCCCCACACACACAAATTGGAGTTTGGCAAATATATACAACTCTTGCGAAGATGGAATCAATCTACATAAAATGTGAAAGTGAAAGTAGTTACTTTCACTTTCTAAATTGTAAACATTAGAGCACAATAATCTGTCTCTCGAGTAAAGCAAAGGAAAGAACGAAAGGTTAGTCCCTCAATAGAAACCGTCACGTGACCAACGTCTTTTAGCAGCATGTTGTGTTGAGGATGATCAATTAAAAAATTGGAAAAAGTGGTGGTCAATGAATAAGTTACCCATTTTGTTGGGCAGGGATCACTAAACACGTCTGAATTTAAAATAAACAAGTATGAATGCTGCTGGACACAAACTAGTGATCAATTTAGCATAGACTTACATTGCAAATTGAACCCCCCACTATAAACCTATTTGTGTGTGTTCAAAGAACAAAACAACTTTTTTTCTAGACTTAATAAGGAGTAAATCTTTGAATTTTCAGCCCTCTAGCTTCATTGGTGCGACCTGTACGCGTGATACATTCATACATACATAGCCAGCCAAACCAACTTGAAAACTGAAGAAACCTATGTTGACAGTTTTGGTTGACGGTTTCTAACATATCACCGGTGATCTGTTGTTTACTGATCATAAAGATCAAATGAGAGGTGCACATTCTTGTGGCTGTAGTGTATATTGTTACAATTCAAGTGAACAAAGTTTTGCCATATTTGTGACGTTGTTACGCTAATTCTTTCATGAAAATCGCGAAATCAACCTTTTTTGGAGGCACACCCCATCCCTGTCATTTTTAGTGTTTTAATTTATCTATTTTGTTTTGAAATAGACCATTATGAATAGACCATTATGAATAGACCATTATGAATAGACCATTAAAATGGTTAATTTTGAAAACATGCAGGGGATTGAACGATAGACCACGAAGTACGACTGCAATCAAAATCCAATCACTACGCGAGCTTGAACCACTGACGGATTATCTCTATCCGGGCCTATAGACGGATTATCTACTATCCGGGCCTATATACTGAGATTTTGTAAGCACGCCACTCCTGACATTTGTTGAATAGGATAAAGTGACGTTGTCATGTTAAATAACTTATATCGTTGTACTGTGTATAATGGTAGATGTAATTTGACAATGTGGAAATGAAAGATTGAGAAAAGCGTGTTACGTCTCAAACATATGTATTATCATGAAGATAAGCCTTTATGCATTTCGCCTCTGCGAGCAGCTTCATCAGAAGAAGTTTGAACACTGCAGAAAAGTGTACATCCATGTTGGGATAGTCGAATGAAGTGAAAGAATGGTATTAGGTTTTCTGTTCCTGGTGAGGAAAGGGGGTGTGTGACCTTGGTGACTTTCATTTCCACATTGTCAAATTACATCTACCATTCTGTCGGATTCACTTACCTCCACACAACAAACACACTGTGTATAATGTACTACATGATATGTATGATATCATAAAGTTATATGAATCAGTTACAGAATCCAAAATACTCATGCGTGCACTAAATTAAACTATTTTCTGTACAATCAATTAAACCATTTTTAAGCGTACTCAGCCTAATGTTAATCCGCAAAATCAATTCATAGAAAAAGTTAAGAGGAATAAATTTGCTTCATGGGAATTTTTTGTTTAAATCTTATGGAGTCTGTTATACGTTTTGGTTTTCAAAACGAGGCCGTTGCTGAGCCGAAATCTGTCCTTGGAGCCAAAATACTGAGGTTGAAATTAAGAAAACACAGATGCATTTTGTTTGGTGACTTCACGTGGATTATAAATAATTTCCTAATCTGTTCGATAGTAAAGTCAAGTCGCCTTTTACTAAAAATCTGTTTAAAAGGGAAACATTTAATCAAAGGATAAGAAAGGCTTAAGAAATAAAGTGAAAAACTCCCAGAATTTAAAATGGAAAAAAATGTCATTCAAAGGCAAAGTCATTAAAGACAAGCAATATAATGTGGTGTGTGTGTGTGTGTGTGTGTGTGTGTGTGTGTGTGAGAGAGAGAGAGAGAGAGAGAGAGAGAGAGAGAGAGAGAGAGAGAGGGGGGGGAGATGGTCGCAATTGCGTTGAGTGAGTCCACTCTAAAACTTCTCAGCATAAATGACGATACTGAAAAGGCGCAAAATAGTGTGCTTACTACAGTGTGTAATAATTGTACCAGACGAATGGTGATACATAGCGACCAAAAGCATAGTAAACTTGAAGGTGTTTTAAAAGAATATCCAACCATTATACACTTGGTTCATTGATGAGAGATGAACTTAGCAGCAGAAATATCTATGAATGAAATTATGAATTGAAAGCACGAGAAACCAGGATATACGCTCAAGATACAAATACTTTTATGAAACAAATTGTCCGTATGAAGTGAACAAGTAGAGAAAAGGAAATTGTGAAAAATAAAGGAAGTAAGGGAGGAGGGAAGGAAGGCAAAGAAGCAAAGGTAAGAAAAGTAAGGGAAGAAAAGAAAAGAAGCTAGGAAAAGAATAGGAAAGAAAGAAAGGAAGGAAGAAAGCAAAGAAGTACGGAACGGAAAGAGAGAAAGTAGAAGTATTAATCGAGTGTACAGGGTGGATGTATTCATGTTTTGTGGTAGGTGGCTGGGTATAAGAGGGTTAACTGGAAGAGAAGGAAAGCTCTCTCTCTGCTAATAGTGATAGCAGTCGGAGAAAAACCAATTTAGATACTACGTGCCGAACTGCTCCAGCTTGCTGAAAAGAGTCGGCAATACCGACCCAGAGTCTGGAGTACAAACAACAACTTTTGGAGTATTCAAAATCTGGAGTTAAAGGTTGTTTCTCCTGGCGGAACGAACGAATCAATAATAAACACACACATTACACAGTCGCCCGACCGACGGGTGGGCGGACGATCGGGACAGTCGGTCGGGCGAAGCGAGGCTTGGCGGCAGTGAGGGCGCTCGTGTGCATGTAGCAATAATATGTGGACTTTCAAACTCTCTCTCTCTCTATCAGCCCGACATCGGTGTTCGCGATTGCTAAACGGGCGGCCTAGATCGTAT
>VCCN01003854.1:8764175-8775628 GCA_006491835.1 Architeuthis dux
CGAAGAGAAATACAAGATACATTTTCCAATATCTTAAATAAGTGCACACGCATATGACATGCACTTTTTTACAATCAATCAGGTAAAACACACGAATGGATAGACTTATTTAAAGTTTTCAGTGTACAAGGGGCCACATACGTGCAGAGTACATTCGCATTGATTCGAGTAGGCAGGCATACGCCGCAAGTACATATACATCCAGCCAGAAGCACATTACATTGTGCAGTTTTAAACGTAAAAATTACCCCTTAAACATTAAACACAATAACTGACATGGAAACATTTTTAAAATACATTTTAAACTGATAATAACGACCGTGTACACTGTTTCTCTTGTCTCTGTCGCTCTCTATCTGGTTGCCTCTTTCTCTGACCCCTCTCTAGCATACACGCGCGCATATACGCACATACATTGTTGTTTTCGTGTACGTCTTGAAGGATTGATGTTCTTAGGTGGATAATAGCGATGCAGACTTGCATTAAATCGCCTTTATTCTTTCTTCTCATAATCCATTTTGCCAGGTCATTGGAAAGATGCAGATGCAAAATGAAGTGGACGAGATTCTCTTGCCTATTTTGGACCGTTTTCCAGCGGGTATTGACCAATTTGCCCCCCCTCCCCCTCTCTTTGCCACACACAAACTCTCCCTCTCCCTCCCTCTCTCTCTCTCTCTTTGCCACACACAAACTCCCTCTCTCTCCCCATCCCTCTCTCTCAGTCTGTCAGGGTTAAGGATGGCCTCAAAAGTTCAAAAGATCTGGCAAACGCTTGAGGTGGATTTGCACTGTTATTTGCAAAAAGCTCGTTAGTACTCTATCACACAGGGGCACATTGGGGGTGTTGGAACAGGTGATAGAATCGTAGCGGGTGTATGATAGAGGGTGATCATGATTTGGTGCTGTTGCGGCCGTGCCACTATAACTAGTCCAAGCACGTCTCAGAATTAGAATTTTTGAATTCTGTAATGGAAGTACTTATATCTTTGACAAGTTGGTCTTTAAGCGGTCGAAATAAGGCGTTAGGGATAACATGTTTAGTGTACCGATGTAGTATGTAAATTCAAATTGGTTGAAGCGTGTGTTCTGTCAGGTCATATTTCTCATTACGTCATCTTTGGCTAAAATGTGAGGTGTGTAAGGAAAAATAATGGATTTTGGAGCATTTTGGTTTACAGAACTTCAGATAAAGCGATTGTATCCCTGTGGTTAATGTGAATTCCCCCAACCCCCCTCAAAAAGGGGCGACGATTATTGGTTTATTTGCAATTGACAACTTACCATGATCTAAAATGGCCCAAAAGTGTGGCATTTGATTATCGGTGTGTGTGTGTGGGGTAAATATACAGGTTTCCTAGGTAGTAGCGTAAGTAGCGCGTTCCAATGAAACCTTCCGTAAGCCGAAATGGCGTAATTGCGAAGAAGCAATTACCATTAATTTATATGGGAAACATTTTGAGCGTTCCCAGACCCAAATATAACATTCTTCGATGTTTGTCAGTTTTACGCTAAGCGAGCTCTGTTAAGCTTCTATGGTACCTTAGGACACATCTTGCAAACGGATGCACCAAATAAATCGAGATAAATCACAGATGTCCACAGACACAGTTCAAAGCTTGATGATGAGAATGCTGAGTATAGTTCCCAAGAAAACAGCTTGGCGGCACTACTCTCGCTACTCAGGATGCGCGCAGCCTCTATAACGGCTCGCTGAAGAACAAACGCTGAACGCTATTTTCGGTTTCGCCCTATTTCGTTGAATGTGTTCCGGTTAGAGAAAACAGGTAATAATGTAGGTCTTTCGTAAAAGCGAAGTGGTGTAAAGCGAATTTTCGAAAAACGGGGAGTATCCTGTAATTGTTTATAACAGCAGTTTCCAGTCATTGTTGTGAAAAGGAAAATAATTCTAGGAGAATTAAGCTATATCAAAGGAAAATGCAGAATGCAAAAACCAACAAAAAAGAGTGAAATCTGCACGAAATGTTCTTCTATTTTTATATTTGAAGCAAGAAGACAGAGATAAGACAAACGTTAAGGTCTAAAAAAGTTTCATTTGAATTCTTTTGGAAACGGGGACTCCTTTGACATCTTCCCCATGACTGGTTTAAGTGGGAGAGTGTTCAATTGCCAAACCCAAGGAGGGAGAACCCATGTTTGACAATAGGTTCCAAGTCGTATCCCATGGTTAACCACATTTTCCAAGCCATCATTCTTCCTCGCTGGTTACAACGAAACAATCTTTTAAAGCATGAAGCTAAATGAGGCAAGTGTGACGAAACACTGCATTGGACCCAATTCGCTATTTTAGGTATTAATATGAGTGAACACAAAAAGTTGAACGGACTAGCAAAAAGATTTGACAGCTGTTTATGTGTCCATCAAAGTTTTTTTGTAGATTGTATACTCCAACCGCCTCAGCCTTGTGCCAAACTAAATGCTTTCTTCTCTTTGTTGAAGTTTTGGTCACAATCTACTTGTTCCCGGGGAATTGTTTTTTTGTAAAGATATGTTTTTCTTGATGTTCGGCTTAACATCAATAATACCTACTGTTTGGTAATTTAATATGAATACTTTCTCTTTTTTATAGCATAGCTGACTTGTATTAAATCGCCTTCGTTTTTCTTATAGAGCAGCAAATAGAGTAATTAGGCAGAAAAACCATTTTTACATAAGCGCCTCGAATAAGTAACAAAGAAACACAAACACACACACGTGTGCGTGCATTAAAGACTAGAGATGATAATTCTGAATGTAGAAGTACATTTCTAATTAAATTTGCCATAATTTCATGAATTATTCGTTTTCGTTGTATTTTACCACGTTTTGGCTGACGTGTTCTCTAGCCTTCCGCAATCCGGCTTTTTGTTTTTTTTTAAACTGACTCAATGATTGTTCGTGTCAGTTCTGACATTTGAATCTGTGACTAAAATCTCTCACACACACACACACACACACACACAATTCAACAAACGCGAGGAGAGCTGGAGAAATCATCGTCTGAAACGTTATGGTAAAGGATGAGGATATGCTAACAGCTAGGCGATCAGGGCCGGGCCTAGGGTTTGTGGCGCCCCGGGCAAGCTGAAATTCGGTGCCTTTTAAAGCCTGAGCTTGTCGTCGGTCATGAGAATTTATTCTGTCAATTGTTTCTCTTAGTTTCACCACAACAGAAAATATTTAACTGTCTGATATTCCTGAAAAATCACTCAATTTCTTATTTTGACTGTTTTTATTCTGTATAATTTATTCATTTTCCCATTTTGTCAAACTCCAGTACAAAATCCACAATCTCCTAACGTGATTTGAACGCACGACCAACTGATTGCTCGGTGCCCCTTAACACTTGAAGCCCCAGGTAACTGCCCCGAGCTGCCGGTACCTAGGCAGGTCTTATTGACAAAAACAAACACAATTAACAGAAGTAGTGCAGTACACAGCAAAGAAGAGACCGAGGAAGTTCGTATTTTAGGATTATTATTGCCAAAGAAAAAATATGAGATTTTTATTTTAATAGTAAAAATGAAGAAAACAGTTACACTAAGTGCCTTTTTACACATTGGTGTACTTATTGTACACATTAGTGTACAAAGATGCACACGAACAAACACACAAACGCTCTCTGAATCATACACAGTGAAGTCAGTACTCGAAAACGAACAATATCTTAACCACTATAATATACACAATTAATTAAACGTGCTCAGAATCATACTCAGTGAAGACAGTACTCGAAAACGAACAATATCTTAACTAATATAATATACACAATTAATTAAACGTACTCTGAATCATACACAGTGAAGACAGTACTCGAAAACGAACAATATCTTAACCAATATAATATACACAATTAATTAAACGTGCTCAGAATCGCACCCGAAGGAAACAGGACACTCATTTCACCCTCTCTTTTAAATACCCATTCTCTCTATTTATCTCAAAGCTTTTCTGGTAAAGTGGACTCAATGGAGAACAACGTCGTGCTTTATTGGTAGTTAAGGGTGAGTAAAAGGGTCGAGGTTAATGCCACTTTCTTGTGCCGTACCAACTCCTTCCACGACGCAACCCTCTCAATGACCCAGCCACTCTTAGAAAGTACCACTAACAGAAGTCAATATCTTGTGTGTATGTGCTTAGTCACGAATGCATAAATTTGGACACAACTTTAGCGATCGCGATCGAAAAAAATCGATATTAATGATTATTTACTCTCTAGCCCCACCCAGCCACCCTGTGAGAATAAAGAAAAATAAGATCGATATTTTCAATGGAAATTTATTGATTTCAGGCAGGGGTGGAATGGGGATGGGGGGTATGCGGGGGCACTGCGTATACCTACTTCTCAATTTCCAGGTTTTTTAGTATGTTAAATGTCTACTAATGGAGACATTGCCGTATACCTAGTTCCCAAAACAAAGCCTTACCGCATACCTAGTTCCCAAAACCCATTTCCATCACTGATTTCAGGAGGGGGAGGGCGTGGTTACGTCTATGTTCTGTTCATAGCTATCTCATTTTTATTTATTTATTTATTTGCTTTATTTTTTTATTTATTTACATTTTTTTACCATATTCTTTATTATTTTTGATGTTATTGTTGTGGGGCGGGGGATTGCGAGTGCGGGGCAGGGGTCGTGGTCGGGGCTGTTATCTTAATTTTTGAATTACTTTTCATATTGATTGTTGTTTGTATGTTTTTGTTTTAGATTTTCCCTTAACTTCTCTGTCCTGTGTAGCATTGAATTATTAAGAAAGGCTTAATGTCGTGTAAAAAGATTTTGAGTGTGTTTTTATTTCGAGTGGCATCACTAGGATTGGTCACTCAGTGCGGTAACTCAAGGTGTCACTCCTATGAACCTCCACTCGTACCAGGCCATGCAGAATTCTTAGTAATGTTTTTTTATTCGTAAATCGCAATTCCACGTTTTAATTACAATATCATCTGTTCAGCCTAAATGTGTTTACATTTATATATTTTCATTTAGTTGAATTGAAAATACCGTAAGAAAATGTTTAAGAAGTTCACCAAAATTATGTTCATTTTTTTCACCTAATTCTCAAAAACGTTGTTGATATAGGTTCACAAATACTAATTACAAATACCAAAAGCGTACGATCCAGGGATGGGGGTTTCAAATTTCGGGCAAATCAAGTTCCTACACGCCCGTGACAAATACTATTTACCACAGTATTGTGGCTAAAACAGCAGAAGATTTGACAAGTGATAAAAACACCAGCAGAAACGGAAACAAAAGCGCACTGCACAAAAACTTTATATACAGTAGTTTTAGTGTCACCCGCCTCTGATGGTGACGCCCGGTGCGGTCCACATCCCCGGCGACCCCTAGTGACGCCTCTGCATCTTTTCGTAAAATCTTTTGAAAACTTTCCATTCAATCTTTTTAGGTCCCTTTCTTTCGTTTGTTCTCTTTCTATCTTTCCTAATGCCTTATTTTAGCTTTTGATTTCTTCATCTTTCTCTCTCTTTTTCCCTCTCTTTCCATTCAGTATTATTTTTCTTTCTTTTTTTTCTCCTACCTTTTATCTTTTTATCTTATTGTTATCTCATTCTTCCATTTGTTCACCTTTTCTTTCGCTCTGTTTAGTTGTCTGCTTATCTCAGCTTTTTCATTTGAAGTTCTCTTTATCTTTTGGTTGTTTTTCGTTCTAGTTCAAGTTTAGCGCTCTAAGGTAAAGCTAAGCAATTATTGATGTTTCAGTTTTTAAAAGATGTACACATTTTTTTTTGCTTTTAGCGTGAAAGTAAGACTCGTTACAGTGTCAATAGTCAAAACGAGGTTGCGTTAGATATAGACAGTGGCAAGAGGAGACGCCACTCATTTTAGTTTCAAAACATTTTCGTGGACATTTGCCAAATTTGCCATTGTCAAAAAAACCAGTGCATTGGTTTATCTTCCAATAAGTTCAAGAATTTCTTATGGCCAACTATATTCAATCATCTGCTTCTAGGCTATATATTTCAGTTCAATACAATAAGCCTACTCTTGATCCACTTCTTAAAAAGCCTTATGGTCTCTTTGAGCACAACTTGCTTAAGGAAAACGTGAAATAAACTAAAAAGAAGTACATTTCATTGTAAACCACCCTTATCAAATAACGGCATCACAAGAGTTCCACAAATGTGCATCATCTCCTTGTTCTTTTTAATGATCTGACAAGAAATTCACATTTACATGTAAACTTCGTAGATTTTCTTCCAGAATCTTTTCCCATATAAATTAATGGTTATTGCTTTTTCGCTTTACGCCATTTCGGCTACCTCTATCGTCTGCCACCTTTCACCAAAGGTTGTTTTTTATAGGAACGCTCTACTTTCAGAAAGCGGGGAAAGCAACAAAGAAAAAAAGTAGACAACTAACTGGCTACATGAACCTGAAAGAGAACTAATACCCACACATAGGGCCAGTGTCAGATTAACTATGTAGCAAAAGAAGCATATGCCACGGGCCCTGCATTTTCAAGGGCCCCGCGCTAAATGCTTGCAAGCTATCAATTCTGATTCAATGGTCCTGAACTTGCTCTATTACTATAGTACTATACTGCCTTCAACTTTTATGAACGACTACTAGGTGTTTACGGTTAATGATTTTAGCCAATCATCATGTTTAATGGGGGTAATATTTTAACACGGTAATTAATGGGGTGTGGTATCTATGTGATACATATATGACGCATAAATACGAAGGTATTTGAAACTGAAGTCATAGCCGCTGCACAAAAATCAAAACGAAGTACGTAATACTATTACTGAAGTGTCATACCTATTTGTCGTATTATCTGCATGTATAGCAAATGAAAAAAAATGAATTACTAATTACTTACTATCAATGTGTTTTGATATTTACATGCATTTTCGGACCCCTTTATAACATATGCTACAAGCCCCGCGTAAGCTGAATCCGGCCCTGTATAATCATTGGAGCAGTGGGAACTTCCCAAGAAGACTGAAAAAAGCAAAAACAATTCCTTTGGGCAATTAAAGCTATCCAAAACAATTGTAAAAACTAGAAATCACTCAGAGCGCATACCTCCGCCAACGCCATTCACTAACTAAAAACTGAATGAAAATCGGTACATATATAGCTAAGAAGCAGAGGAGGTAACTGTTTAAGTTTCCATATTTTCCATATTTCTGTTGTCTTAATATATGAAAAAATATCACTTAACCGAAACAAATCCTACATCCGGCTCAAAATTTAATCAATTCTTCCTTAGCGCCCTTCCACAAAATTGAAATTCATTGATAACTTCCGGGGATATTGTGTCGACAAACATGAGTGAATACAAATAAATATATGAAAAACATCGAAAAAAATAAATCCTGAATGCGCCATAAAATTCAATCAATTCTTCCCGAGCCCATGACCCATCCTTCCACAAAATGTTATTGAAATTCATTGGGATCTTTGGGAGATATCGTTTGTACAAATATGAGTGAATACATATAAATATATGAAAAAATAAAATTAAAAATATCTCTCAATCGAAAGGAATTCCTGGATTCACCCCAAAATTTAATCAACTCTTCCTTCCTCCATGGCCCACCGTACAGACATTTTCATTGAAATTCATGGAGAACTTTTGGAGACTTTTGACAGACAGGCAGACATGAGTGAATACGTTGGGAAGAGTTTTGAAACACTGCGCCCTTTTGTGGAACTCTCCAATTAACACTTTCGTAAATAAGATTCAGATACTGGTTACAGTCCCCCAAACCTTTAAACTTGTATTTATCAGGAATTCGAAATTAGTTGGGGACGTTACTAAGGCAATGATATAAGAGTACTTTCAAATAAATAACAGGATTTCTTTTATCCTGAATTATTAAATTAAATAAATTATTGCGTTGGAAAACAAACTTCATTCGGTTTATTAAGTAAAAATAAAGAAGAATTTAAAAAAAGATTTTCAACCACACCTTTATTAAACAACATATTCGCCGTTTTGTTCCACTAACTTCTGCCATCTTTAACACAACTTCATAATTCCGTCCTCCCACAACTTTTTATTTTTATCATTAAAACTGCTCTAAATGCCTTTCAGAGAATTGATATTTTTTCATGAAGAGAATTCTGTAAAGACCGAAATAAATGGTAATTCGAAGTACAATATCTGGTGAATACGGCGGATGAGAAAAAAAAAACTCCCCAGGCAAGCTGTAACAATTGTTGCCCAGTCACCAAAGAAACATGCGGTATAGCATTATCACAATGGAATATTACATCCTTTCCGTTAACTAATTCCGATTGCTTTTCGTTGATCGATGCCTTCACTTGGTCTAATTGGGAGCAGTACTTATTCGAATCAATCATGCGATTCTCCGGAACAAGCTAGTAATAGAGGACCCCCCCCCAATGTACACTGTGTCACCTTCTTTGGATGAAGACCGGTTTTTGATACGGTCGGTAGTGGTTCATTTTGATTGCCCAACAATCTCTTGCATTTAACGTAGTTGTAAAGTGTCCACTTTTCATTGCAAGTCACCATGTTTCAAAAAAGGGAACATTTTCGTTACGTTTAAGTAGCGAATCTCATACGGTACGGTCCAATAGTTTTTTTCTTAGATCCTGTGGAAGCCACGCGTCAAAGCAATGTTACAACATCAACATATTATAATACTATAATAATGGAACATGCATATACGTGAGATTCACATAAGCTAAAAACTCAAGTGTTACTGCACCTGTTCATGTACATCCCTGGCGAAGTTAGCAAAGTAAAAGAGGCAATCAAATCTATTGTTGATATCGGTCGGGTTAAATACGAAAAGTATATAACGGCTGCATAATACCAGCCATGACTTATGGATGCGAAACCTGGAAATTAACCAAACGAGCAGAAAACAAACTTAGAATAGCACAGAGAGCCATGGAAAGAGCAATGCTAGGGGTAACGCTAAGAGATAGAAAAAGATCAACATGGATCAGAGAAAAGACTAGAGTAAAGGATATTATACAACTAATTAAACAACAAAAGTGGAGATGGGCCGGCCACCTAGCGAGAAGAGATGACAATAGATGGGGGGAAAGACTAACAGATTGGTGCCCATGGGATAGTAAAAGAAGTAGGAAACGGCCAGACACAAGATGGAGGGACGAGATAGAAAGATTTGCCGGTAAGACTTGGCAGAGATTAGCACAAGATAGGTTGTCATGGAAGGAGATGGGAAAGGCCTTCGTCCAGCAGTGGACTTATAACGGCTGATGATGATGATGAAATACAGGAAAAGTGAATTTAAACTCAAAGACAATGTGGCTAAGATACTAAAAGCGGCTTATGGTAACTCAGCCAAGAGGGCTAGACAAGGATCCGAGAACAACCACTATTGTTCTTATTAAATAGTTTACTACTTCTACTTGGTGTCGCTAATATGTATTCCGGATTTCTTTTGATGTATCTAACCCGACCGATATCAGCGATAGATTGCCTCTTTTACTTTACTATCTTCGTCAGGTATGTACATGAACAGGTGCAGTAAAATACAGTACACAATACTTCTAACCATTTCTACGCCTTTTAATCAAAGGCTTTTCTCGTATACATCATTGGGAAAGGACAAATTTTGAATCCTGTAGTGAAAAATAATACAGAGTCGTAGAGTAGTACGAATAACCTATATACAATAGTTGCAATTAAAAGCAGATATAAACATAACGCACTTGGCACCTTCCGATCCCAAATTGAAAAAAATCCAACATTATTCTCCTATGAATCCGATATATTTGCACTAAACTCAATTTATTGCGAATTTTTCTATTTTTCAGATGATCTTGTGTTTTAATTTAATTTTCACGAAAAACAGCAAAATTATTCGGTCTAGTGATATTTTGGTTGTGGCTGTTCACAGGATCGGTCCTAGAGTTCCTGTAGCCCCGGGCAAGTTGAACTTTGGAGACCGTTAAAGTATAGGATTATCTCATTTATTTATCTGTTTCACAGTAAGAAAAATAAATACATAGGAATAAAACGTTTAATTAAGTAAAAGAAAACAATTCCGACAATCTCAACAGAAAGTATTTAACTATCATATATTCCTGAAACGTCAGGGAATTTTTTTTATTTCGACTGTTTTTTTTTCTGTTTAATTCATTCATTGCCGTATTTCCATTTGTATTTGGAAAGTCCTACTGTCTCAGCCACATGACAGGTACTCCCTAGCACTTAGCGTCCAGGGCGACTGCCCGTCTTGCCGGTACCTTGAGCCGGTACTGGCTGTTTCGCGTTTACGTTCAAAATCAGAAGCACCGCCGGTTTTTAAAATCCTACACCCACCAAAAAGCAAAGTTACTCCCCTGTTGCACGACACGAGGCAATGGTTTGTGCCTCTATTTCTGGAAGGATCCATGGAAACCCATTCATTGTTTGTAGCAATTGTGGATTTTTACGAGACCGGGGTGCTACGCCGACGCCCAAGAGGGCTAAAGGGTTCCAACTGCCTTGCAATTCACCAATATTAAACCCTTTCCCAAAGGCATTGGTGTTTGAACTCGGTTCGTCGATTCCTTACTCCGTGTTGTTAACCGTTAGACCACTGACACCTCCATACACCTACCAATGGGAAAAACCAGAGGAAAAAATGATATCCCAAAGTATTCAGTCCCCCACCTTCCATTCCGGTGTTCGTGTGAATGTGCATACATTATAACAATCAAGTTACCATGAAATAATTTTGTTGCATTCCATTTTCTTCTTGTATCACGTAACCCCAAAAGCAAGATTGTCTTGCATTAAGTCGAAGCATACCTCTAGAAGCTTTAAATCGTGACTATGCCATTATATAAAGAGCGGGGCTTCTCTTCAAAGTCCAACGATTTTCATTTCAGACAGTGTACACTCACATAATCAGTGCCAACGAGCCTCTAGGTGCATTTATGTTCTCGCAAATGACTCGCTAGCAGCTACGTCATTTGAGTCTCTTTTTCCTTAAAGTCATTTTTTTTGGTCAGTGTCCAGCTGCTCCGAGCATAACGTGTCTTTTTATCGTCTGTCAATTAGCATTTATTGTTTGTTACGGTTTTACATTTACTTGCTGTGTATATAAGAGAACAGAAATTTTAATTAACTAAATTACAGTCGGTTTTAATTTAAAAAGATAAGACTTCTCGAAACTTTGGGAAATTCAGTCCACACCTTCTCTAGCCATGCACTGTGCCAATCCTTAAAATTAAACAGCAAATAATTATGATTACTTTTACTGCAGCCAGTGCCGGATTAACTTTGTAGCAAAAGTAGCACACGGCGCCGCTCAGGATTATTGGCACCCTTGGATATTTTTGTATAACCTGTACAATATCTTCAGAAATAAATGGAAATCTACTAAATATTTATCATTAGAATATGTTAATGGGTTGTCCAAAGTAATTTAATAAAAAATCATTATTTACATGTACTAATTTCAAAGAAGAAATCGAAAATATGACCCAGACAGTAAT
>VCCN01003854.1:8845372-8855668 GCA_006491835.1 Architeuthis dux
GGCAACTTGTTGGGAGATTTGAATGGAGACTTTTATTTTATAATGTTGGTTATCAGGGCCAGACTAAGCTAGTGCATGGCCTGTAACATATGTTATAAAGGGGCCCCAAATTAAGAAAATACTCACAAATATTAAAGCACACACATTTTTTACTTGCAAAGTAATTAATTTTTTTCATTTGCTATACAGCCAGATAATACAATAAATGTGTCTGACATTTCAGTAATAGTATTAATTATTTTGTTTTCATTTTTTTCTTTGTAAAGTGGCTATGACTTCAGTTTCAAAAAACTTTGTGTTTGTGCGTCATATATATCACACAGATACCACACTCTGATTAATAATAACTCAAATTAAAGGTGATAATTGGCTAAAATCGCTAATCTTAAACACCTACTCATTAACAAAAGTTGAGGACTATAGTACTATAGTAATAGATCAAGTGCAGAATCACTGAATCGGAATTGATAGCTTGCAAGCATTTAGCATGGGACCCTAAACTTGTGGGCCAGTTGTATATGATATTTTGCTACATAGTTAATCCAGCACTGCTGGTTATATAGTTATCATTTACTTGTGTCCTGTCCAGTATCCTTCCAGAAGGTTACCAAATGTGACAGAGATGAACATGTTAGACCAAAAGAATTATCAGATAACAAATAACAAAATATGTTGGGATCTAAATGGATCACAGAACAGTGCATGAACGTCAGTATGACTCAGCAATCTAGACAGGCTGCTTATGGAATTAACTTGCAAATTCTATAAATCTACCCCTTCAGGCTAAAATTATTACCTAATTCATTCTAACATCAAGCTGTGATACAATCACTGAACACATACTAAGTACTCATACATACATGCATACAAATATCTACACATATATGTATATAATCATATCATACTTAATTTTCTATTTCTCTATTTGCCAAAAATCGTGTTTACTTTCACAGAATTTTACAAAAGGCTTTTGAAGACATTTCTGACTATATTCATTTCGATGTTCCTGTAAGCATGTTCAGTTCTTAAAATTGAGATGCAATTCTTACTGCATAAAAAAAGAATCTGATTCTGTGTTTGAACAAGTAAAAAGAATAAGGCCAGATGGATGGAATTTTAAACTACATCAAAATTATTCATCCATAAAAAATACACTATGATAATGCCATAAACTAAATATAAGAATTATAGCTTGAGGGAGGTGGTGTTTGATCAGAACTGCTGGGGAACCATAGTGGAATGACTGGATTTTTAAAAATCTCTGAAACAGTTCTATGGCAAACAACTGATGTTCCCTACAAGAAAGTTTTGCTTATAGTACTATACAATCTAATTCTGTGTAATACATAAATGCCTCTGAACATCTCTCATTAACCTTTTTTATATATACCTATTAGCCCACTTTCCTTGTTGCTTTAAGCAAGTGCTTACTTTGATTAGGCTTATCAAGAAGTGATTTTATTTATATTAGTGCAATCTGATGTGACCAGAATGAATCAAAATGTTTTACGCATTTGCAAATAAATAAATATGGGAGACTACTCTATAATTAGCTTTTTAATACTATCTCCCTTGACAAATCAGTCATTATAATATAGATAGGGGTGAGCATGAATGCAGATTCCACACTATTATTATTATGCAATTTTTAAAATCATTTTTCAAGTTAGTGCATTTTACAGATACCTTAATTCAATACCTCTGGCTACAATGCGACGTTTCAGCTACAAAGATAAACAGAATCAAACTTTTACTATTACATACATACAAACATACATCCCCCATCAGCCGTTTACTAGATAGGTCATTTTGATACATTTTGCATCCATAAAAAATACACTATGATAGTGCCCTAAATAAAATAACAGGCTACATGTATTATGATAGTGCCCCAAAACAAAAGAATAAACTGAATATAAAAATTATAGTTTGAGGGTGCTTGATCAACACTGCTGGGGAACCATGAAATAAATGAATAAACAGAACATAAAAACATTTCTATAGGTAAGATCTTCATTTTAAAAAGATTTTCCGTAGTAACATCTTAAACTGTAAGACTTATATAAATATAAACTTATATAAATATCAAACTTTCTATATTAAAAAAGAATAAATATATATTTCCACAGAAGCACAAACTAGTACTCTATGTTACAACTTGAAAAACAGGATAAACGAATTGCTTTAAGATTTTGTTTGCTACCATAAATATCCCTATCATGCTGTCACCAGAAAATGCATAAATCCAATCCACCAATGCTCAGTCCCATTGCCAGTCATCTTAAGTATGTTTGTCACTAATAAATCCTAATGGTAGATAAGAAAGAGAGGTGAGGGTGATGCTGCAATTGTCACCCTTTTTAATTCAATACAATTGCTACCCATAATCCTATCCAAATTTCAACTGGACAATGAATGTCTGCTAAACACTAAATTCTAAAATAATTTACAGCTGAATGTAACTAACATTTAAAAATTTGCAAGCTATTGTAAATATTCATTATTGTATAGAAAAATATATTAGTGTATAAAGAATAAAAGTTATTTTGAAAATCATATGTAAGTGAAAATTAGAAAATGACCAAACAAGATGAAATCTGATGATCACTTATATTTTCTTTATCCTCAAATTATTATAAAAAATTGTACCGGGATCTTCTGTAAGATCACCCACCCGATAAATCACCCATGGGTGGTTATTTTAGGTGGGCGTTTATTTGTAGATGAAAATTTGAAAGCATCTATGTTTTAGTGCACTTTAGTATAAAAAACTGGACAACTTGAATACACATATAATAATTAAGACATCAAGTCTGAAATATCTGTCAATTCTTATAAACAAAAAGTTGCTTCAAAGAAATTAATTCACTCGATACATCTTCACTATTGCTGAATGTGTTTGAAAACAGACAAGTTATATTATTTATTTATTACAAAAATTAAATTATTTTTGTGTTTGCAGGTTCAGCTCTCGTAGCAACTTAAAAAGAAAACACTGCCCAAAGAAGTACCAAGTACGATTAAAATGAGTTGCCAATTGCTAGTGAAGTGAATAAAAACATGTGATTCGTAACTTTTATTGTTTTATTATACTCAATTTAACAGTTGTGATGGCCTTTGAATAATGGACCTGAGCTATTATTTGGTCCATTTTTTCCACCCAAATTTGACTGTTTTTCTGTTTTACAAGTGATCTTATGGTAGATCCCGGTAGTAGGTGGAAATTATCACTTGGTAATTTTTTCAAATTCAACACAAGGCCAAATGAAGAGAAATGTAGATAGGAAGATTGTGTTGAGACATCTATCCAAGTAGGGAGAGCCTGCATGCCTTGAAAATTAGTATTCAAAATTCTGACTTTTTACCAGGGCTCAAACACTGTTTACTGGAGCTAGTGGGCAATATGCAACTATTTGAGCCACCAAGTAGGTAGCCATAAAAGTACATACACTCATGTTGATAAGGAAAACCTATTGTTCATAAGACAAAGCTAAAGAAAAGCACCAGATCAGAAATAGAAAGCAGAACAATGTAGTTGTTTGTGGTAGTGGTTTACAAAATTTATTGATGATGACACAAACTACAAGCAGACAAAAATTGTACAGTTTAGTGATTCAGAAAGATTGAAGTGGAAACAGAATAAAGTGGTTACTCTGAGGGATTTTAGGATATACCATAAATACAGTATTAGTATAGCAAAAGAAAATATCTGAGAAAACTGAATGTATGGTCGGGGAGGTTATGGTCTGTTGGGAATTAAGTCCAAGGCTTAATGGTAGTGGGGGGTCCTCTGATTGAATTGGGATTTTCTGTAATTGTTTTCCCCCATCTCTTTTTCTGCCACATCCCAGTGGTATTTATAAATTTCTCTCTGTGTCATAGAGCATTAGACTGAAGACTGCAAGCTCTGAGTTTCTATTCTTAGTGCTGAGTTAGTGAGAATTTTCACCTTACCCTCTTAGAATAAAAATAGCATCTAACTAAGCAGAAAGAAACACTTTTCCTTGTGGTCAGTTTGGCACAATCTATATAATTCTAAAAGTTTGATTCTGTGTATCTGCTGGTGACCTCTGAGTTACTGAAACGTCACATTATAGCCAGAGGTATTGAATAATTAAGGTACCCCTAGAATACACTATCTTAAAGAATGCAAAAAAATCTGTGTGATTTGCAACTTAATAATAATAGTGTGGGGTTCGTGCTCACCCTATCTATATTATAATGATTGATTTGTCAAGGGAGATAACTATTAAATGCTAATTATAGAATAGTCACTCTTATTTATTTGAAAATATGTAAAAAATGCAGGTTCATTCTGGTTATATCAGAATGCACTAATTTTCTCTCAAAGGATGACCCAATAGGTCACAAGATTGTCTAGTAAAATCTAAAAGTAACAGCAAATTCTAAATGTACTACTAATAACACAATTACAATACTTGCAGGTTAGGTACCGGTGGTGGCGGTAGGAGCAAATTGTAGAGAGGAGTGATAACAATTACATTGCAAGTGCTGTTCAAAGTGTGAAGTAAAAGTTACTTCTATTTAGCAGTCAGTCTAGATCGTTACAGTTATCTTATGGTTCAGTTTGGTGCAAATCAAATTGAAAATATTTATTTCAAGTGAAAATATAAATGAGGATGTGGCTATTAATGAACAAGACTGGGCTTATGTAAGTTGAACCATACAGTACATTTGGTATACATTGACCAATGGTTAAGTATAAACAAGACCTGAAAGTTTCAATCAGCTCACGTCTTCAGTTCACTGGTACGTATTAATTGAAGTAGACATGTT
The DNA here is from genome assembly GCA_006491835.1 of Architeuthis dux. Classification (NCBI taxonomy): domain Eukaryota; kingdom Metazoa; phylum Mollusca; class Cephalopoda; order Oegopsida; family Architeuthidae; genus Architeuthis; species Architeuthis dux. The sequence goes on from VCCN01003854.1 coordinate 8,850,170, forward strand.
TTTCTGACATGTGGTAAAAGTGGTCATTTCAATAATCGAGCAACACATCAATCTCTTGCGCTACTCAAACACATGTGCACATGACATGTATTCTTCCTCATAAACTTCTGTTAGCAAGATTCAGTAGACGTTTGTTCAATTTCACCAAAAATTTCAAATTGATGCATTGCTTGACTTTTGAACTGACCATTTTATGACATGTCAGAAAAACATGTCTACATCAAGCGATGCATAACATCGAACTGAAGAAGAGCGCAAATTGAAAGCTTCAGACATTGTTTATGTTTTCCCATTGGTCAATGTATACCATGTGTATGCTTTCTCATTGGTCAATGTATACCATGTATATGCTTTCTCATTGGTCAATGTATACCATGTGTGCTGTGGTTCAACTTACATAAGCCCAGTCTCATGATTATAGCCACACCTTGTACAAATAACAAATAGCAATTTGCTTATGTCCCCAATAGCAAATATGTGAAAAACAAATAAGAGCAAACCAGCATTTATTTTTAAAAAATTAAAGATAAAAACAAAACCTCCTGATAAACAGCTGACAATGCTTGTTAACCATTAATGTTGACCTTAAAATTTAGTGAGTGAAGGTCTGATTTGATTTGATCTAATGCTTAGACATTACTGATTAATGTCTTCTGGTATTTACAAGGAATCCTAAGACCTTGTGAAAAAGCCATATCATATTTTTTTCATCTTACATATTTTTATGGTATATTTTTTGATTTATGATCAGTGACATTTGATCAAATTGAAAATAACATTAACAATAATAGCAAAAATCATGATGATGGTTTCTGAATAAATAAATAAATAAAATATTTTAAAAAATATAGAAATACTGCCCAAGTGATATTTCATTTATAAAAAGAAAAATTCCCTAAACATGAATTATGTCTATTTTATGGTAATTTGATCGATTTCGGCTTTATGGATCACTGAAAAATGGGTTGAAAAAACGAAACAAGAAATATGAATGGTGGCAACAAAAAAATAAAAACAAAAAAATTATTAAACAATTTTTAAGAAATACGATATTCTACAAACACAAATCAATTTATGTTTCAGATTGAGTACCATTTATTTAAATTTTTGTTTTGTTTCAATATCAGTAATTAGATTTTTCTTTAAATTGCTTTGTGAAGTTAAATTTATGGCTAGAATACCAAGTCAGTCCTTCTTTCATATTAGATAAAGATTGTTCTCCCTGTTCTTTTAGTCATTTAGTAGTAATCTTTTTTTTCCCCCAAATGTACTGGAGATGTCTTAGGGAGCTGGAGACGGTGGTCAAATTATTTTGTTTGTCCGGCCGTTTTTATTCACCTTTATTTTACTTAAGCAATTTATTATAATCCACTTCCGGCTTATCTAGCCCGTCAAAGCGTCATCAGAGCCTGTTAATCATATATTTTGGGAACATTTCTTACTCTCACAATGCTAGATGATGTGTTGGACTTTTCCCGTTTGGGAACAGAGTTGTTCATCTCCTTGACTGGTTGCCAACATTGGCTGAAGAACCCAGTCTGCCCTTCTATTTAACCTTAGCTTGGGGAGAGGAGATGGATTCATGTTTTTCCCAAGTTCTAAGTGAATGCAAACTGTCTCAGCCAGAGTTTGAACTTTGTTCACTGATCCATTTTTGTTTTGTTAAAATCCACATCTCATTTACTAGCAGATATAAGCCCATACATATTGGTTTCTATTTCAATGGAGTATTCATAGTGGGCCATGCAAGTTCAATCTGTTTAATAATAACCTCATCTTTTTAAAACTTTCAAAAGTATTAGCAGTCTTTGGGTAAGGGATTTTCCTCAGATGCAAAATATGGATGATGCTGTCAATTTAAAAAAACATATTAACATATTAGTTTTCCTCCCAATATGTATTCCTTATTATGTCAAAATGCATTTGATCATGAGGATAATAAAAACAACTTAACAATCAAAAGAAAGTTTGTGGTGCATATTAAATCAAAGGATTTTTATTATTATATTTAGGGAATTATGATAAAGTTGAGTAGTCTTACTTAAAGACATTAACAAAATGTTATTTCTAAGCAGAACACATCATGCTTGAATAAAAAATGTCAACTTGATTTTAAAATATGAAGGATGGATGTATAAATGCCAAGGTTGGTGCATTGTATTTTGGGATACAAATGCAAAGAGACACTAATTTATCTGGCATTTGTCAACTTAATTTATTCATGGTTATAAACTGAAAATAAAACCTAAAAATGTAATTGTGGACACTTACTTAGGCATTGTTAATATAAATCATATTTACTTATCATAAAATGTCTCTGCAGATCCCACTGTATATATATATGTGTGTGTGCATGTATGAATAATTTGTTTTTCAAGAGGTCAGGAAAATTGTCTGGTTGAAACATAATGATTCAAATAACAAAATGAGGAGAAAGCCTAATTTTAGTTCCAAACACAGCCTTCTAAATTCTTTTTTTGCATTTCTTATCTGAATATCAAACTTTCCTTTGATTAGCCACACCTGTCTGCTTACGTTTTAGACTTCAGAAACATCAAAGTAAAGTAAAAGTAAGATTTATCAAAAACAAAAAAAGAACAATTTATTAAAAGAAGAGAAAGAAAAATCTTTGATAGCATGAATTGAACTTTTCTTCACTCCATTTGCCTGGATCTAATTAACCTAAAGTGGTCTCTCCCATTCTCTGAACCTAAGCCCACTTCTGAGAATATGGAAAATCGTAAGAACTCTTGGAGCAAATGTTAACGATATGCATCATGCCTTACAGCTACACTGTGATTAAGTCAGGTGCCCTGCACTAGAGAATGAAAAAAAATGTTATTAGTTGGTCAGATGGAACTAGCTGGGGGGCAGAGCGGAAAGTTTGTGGAACTTAGAATCTTCCAGTATCATATTTATGGCTAGTCATGGTCAAAAAGAAATCTGAATTCTATTAAGGAATACTTGAGTCCATGTATTAAACACAGCTGCAAGCAAAAAAAGAAAAGGTGAAAGAAAAGGGGGCAGAAATGAGGTCGTCAAGATCCCTGAAAATATTCTGATTGGTTTGAGAAAAGGAAAAAATGGTTCTTACACTCAGACACCCATCTTTTTTAAGCTTTTTCTTTTCCTTTTAACTTTATTTGGTTTTTAACACCATATCATTTCGTTTTGTCTCCTCTTTTATTTCTTCAGTATTTTTTTCTTTTTCTTCCTACATCATATTCTTTACCTCCCCTTCTCTCTTTCGTGTCATCTTTTCTTTTTCCCGTCTCACTTTCCTTTTTTTCCCCAATAGGTAACTTTTTTGTTCATTGTTGCTATCTTATCATTTTGGTGGCATCACTTTATGAGTCTTTCCTTCTTATTATTTCTTCACCACCGTCCTCTTTCACAATAACTGCTTCTTTTTGTTTTGTTGCTTTCTTCTTTCTGCATCTTTTTCTTTCCTCTCTCTACATGTTTTAAAAGACTTTTTCCTTTTTTCTTTATCATTGTTGTATGTCTCTATTTTCTTCTTCATATATTCTTTTTCTTTGTATTCTTCACTCGCTTCCTCTCTGTCTATAACAATCTTTTTCTTCATGCTATCTATCTCTCTTTCTTTCTATTTATTTATATATTTTTTCTTCTGTTTTTACATGGATCAATTTTTTCCTCTTCTTACTTCCCTGTAGAATTCATTAATAAGTATTGTTTTAAGGCTACCCCATTCTTCAACCAAGAGAAATGACAAAAAGTAAAAAAGAAAGCAATAAAAATGGCAACTAAATGTCTACAAGCGTGAGTGAATACTTTGGTTCTAAAGCCTGTAAGTGCACAACCATTTGGAGACATCAGGAGCCAGGCAATGAGTTCTGTGTAAATAAAGCCCTTGGCTTGGTCTTGTGGTTGGTAACTCTGATGCTGATTGGCAAAATTCTGTCTGAAAATATCCCTTTATCTTCTAAAACTCTTGGAGAAGGATTTGCTTCTATGTAATCAGGAGGATAGGAAGTGTGTCTTTGCTATTATTAGAGGAAGTTGTGTCCAGGGAAGAAAATTCTGGACATCCATAAAAGAAAAAAGGCAAAGCATGGCGCCTTCACTTGAAAGAATTTCCATTTCCAAAAATGAGCGGGAGACAAAGATTATTTTTTATGGCAGATATCCAAGGAGGTGGGTGTTGCCAGTAATCATAGTAAAGCTTGCCCGATTTTTATAGGAGAAATAAACAGATCGAGGCCATTGCTCATAACCTGTTGAACCCTTTTGAATATGAATTTTAATGAATGAAAACAAAGGTGAGAAGGTGGTGTTTGATATTTAATCAAGAAAGATGTTACCCACAACCCGCTGAGACTGTTTTTCTTAATTTTATTGAGAAAATCTTAGGAGATGGATGTCAGCTTGAATGCAACTTGAGGGTATTATCTTATGATTCTAAAATGAAATGTATTGCCAACAATCTGAAGAAGACTGTGAAAATGTTATTTTTTTTTACTGGAGAAAGAGGACATTTTGCATAACTGGAAATAAAAACGTTTATATTCAATAAACATTGATGATCACACAGTATGATTTTTAGAGTTATTGTCATCCTTCATGTTTTAAAAATTTTAATTATTATTTTACAAGCATTGTTTCTACCCTTGCTTTTATAAAGCTTTATATTCAAGCCATTTTGAAGATCTTTTTATGGTATGCCTATCCAGATCTCTTTGTAATAATCTAAGCAATGATCTTTTGGATATAATGTAATATTTTAAATTTTAATAGGCAAAGATGTTTAATGCTGGATTTTATTTTCTAATTTACTAAGTTGCAACAAAAAACATCTTTGATAATCTGAGAAAAGTCCTAGATTTTACACATTGCTTGATCATGAAGGGTGCAAACAGATGCCATTTTAATTGAGGAAAACATTAGATGAGAAGAGTTTGGGAAAGTCACAGAATAAAACCTTCCTGAGATCATTTGTGTTTCTTACATACTATGTGCTATTTGGTGTTTATTCTAAATAAATCTAGGTGTTCTGAGAATTAAATAAATAAACATTGAAATATAAACACTTTTTTGCTGGCAAATATGAAACTTATTAGCTGCAAATGTGTTTTTGAAGTTACTTTCATGCTTTATATTTCAAAATTATCTAATGAACATTCCCCCTCCCAAATAAAAACGTTTATATTCAATAAATATTGATGATGACACAATATGATTTTGGGAGTTATTGTCATCCTTCATGTTTTAAAAATTTAAATTATTATCCCAGAAATGTTATTTAAATTCATGTTATCTAGAGAGCATGTTTAAAAATAAATGTTTTGCAAGCATTGTTTCTTCCTTTGCTTTTATAAAGCTTTATATTCCAGCCATTTTGAATTTGTTTTTATTGTATGCCTACCCAGATCTCTTTGTAATAATCTAAGCAATGATCTTGACTTTAGTTCATACATACATACATACACACATATGTGTACAAGTCTCCACATTGTCTTTTCTTTCATCATATATACA
>VCCN01003854.1:8901648-8913339 GCA_006491835.1 Architeuthis dux
AAAACTTAAGGTAAGTAAACATCTATTCTATTATAAAGGGAGGGAGGATGAAAAATTCAGTGGCATAGGATTCTTAGTCAATAATAACATTGCAGGTAACATAATAAGTTTTGACAATATATCAGACAGAATAGCATGGATAACAGTTAGATTAAGCAAAAGATACACACTAAAAGTAATACAGGTCTACGCGCCACTTCAAAAAGTTCTGACCAAGAGATTGAAGAATTTTATGATGACATCAGTAAGATAATGGACAGAGAAAAGACTAACTACACAATACTCATGGGAGACTTTAATGCTATGGTAGGCCGAGGGAAAGTTGGAGAATCCAGTGCAGGAGAACCCTTGTTTAGGAAAATTAAATACAAACTTTAATTTGCTTTTTTCCGACCAATCAAATTCATCTCTGCCAGTTAACAAGAAGTTATAATAGAACCTATAAAAAAAAAACATATGAAAACCTGACACACATTATGGTGCCGATCCAATCAGACCTTTTTTGGTCATCCATAGATGTTCCTTCTTTCTCCTTTAAGGGTTCACTGCAGTTAATGTATATGATAAGGGAAGTGTGGCTTTATTAAGTCACACTTCACTTTTCACTTATTTCAGCTGTATCTTGATATCAAATTTATTACTATCTATACTCACACACATGTAACTAAATATAATAAGCAACTCTGGAACTATTAACTAGTGTTGTATTTTCAAGTTTATTTACTTATGCCGATGAATTTTGAGAGCTATATGTATTACCCTGTGTCCATCCTTCCATCCGCCTAGATGATATCTCCAAAAGTTCTCAAATTTTGTATAACGGTGAACCATGGGTTACGAAAGAAGTGATTACATTTTTGAATGGATCCAGCAATTTGTTTTTGATTGACAGATATTTTTATAATTCTGCATGAAAAGTGGTTAAATTCTAACAGTAAATAAAGTGCTAAATTTAAAGGAAACTAACTCAATATTTGTACATATTGTGAGATTTGCTTTCTCTCCCCTGTTTTTTTAATATTTAATTTTCATTCAGTTTTTAGTTAATGTACAGCATTGGCTCTGAGAGCTTTCTAGTTTTCATATTGTGATTTCTGATTATCACAAGTTATTATTGTTTATTGCCAAAATGATATTGTCCACATGTCTCTTAATTGCATGTTCTATATCTTACCATTAATTACCTCATTGGCAATTTCAAGTGTATTAGCTGGAAATATGGTCATTCATGTAAAATTACAGAAGATTTAAATTGGTCATAATCTAGACTTTAGAAACCTTCTTGATATCTATATAGTAAATTATGCTTTATCCCAAAGTGTTTTAATGAAGAGTAGAAACAAACACACAAACAAACACAAACATCCATTATATTAGATTTAATATTAGTAATGATGCCAAGTAAAGGCTAGTGTAATATATTCAATGGCATGGCTTGACCACAGATGGTCATGGTGGCATGATCAAAGAACAATGTTATACGCCAGTTTTACAGGTGGTCGATTGAATGCAAAGCACATAATCTGGACATGTGATTTAAGTATAAATCAGGATTATATAGCTTTAACCAAAAAAATGCATAAATCAGTGGTCAGCAGAAGGAGCAGAAGGAGTTAGGGAAAGAGAGAGTCCATTTGGGTCCTGCTGCCCTGCCTTTCCATATGGTTTGAGGTGGTCATAAAATGGGTTCTTTGTTTGACTGAAGAAGAAATTTCATCTCCTAGTTCAGCCTCTTCATTTTCTCACCAGCACACAAAGGAAATTAATGTGCTTACTGAGTTTTTATGGAAAATATATTTATTCACTATGTCAAATTCAAAAGTGCGCACATACTTTTGTCACTGGAAACATTTTTTTGAAAACACCCACACATGTCTCAAGTATACAGACATACATACTGCACAATATAAATATTGCACAATGATGTTGAAAATATGTTTTCTATAGAATACATGAATTACTAAAGAGTTTGAAATAACTGAGTAATATGAAATATTGAACAATATAATTGCACACTGTTTTATTGAGAAATATGTTTGAACAATAGTGCAGTTATATTGGTAATACACAGTGGTGTCGTGCTGTAGGAACATGTGGGAATGGTTTTCCTTTAATTTGTTTGGGAGGGGGAACAATGTTCACTCACTATCTATAGATACTAAAATTCTCATTCTGTTTATTTGTTTGTACCCTCAAATTAGCTGAAACGTTGCATTGTAGCTATATATTTTGAATCAAGGTACCCCCTGTGATGACTTGGGCTCTGAAGGAAGTCACAAAGTCAAACAATATATATCAAAGACAACCTACCTTTTTTCTATCTAGAAACACAAGGTGATCAGTCATGTTTTTCAGTTCATCTGTTTTTTAAGTATTAGCTTTAGTTAGTGGCTTTAGTACTGGTTAGTAGTTGAGAAAATAGGGAGGAAAAATAGAATAGAGTGTGGTTAGCATTCAGAAGATTTAGCTGATCTTTAGATATGCTTGATTTAGGAGATGCCAAAATAGGTGCGACCAGGCTCGTTCACAAGTTGACTCTGACTGGTGATTACCTAAAAGCGTGGCAAACACAAGATGCTGAGGTTGATCCCAAGGTCAACTGTCTAGACAAGCAAGAAGTGCTTCTAGAAAAAGCACAAGCCAATTGTCCAGAGGTCATGATACCTTTAAAATGTGCTAAAAATGAAAAAATACCCTGAATACTCATCCCATATGACCTCAGAACATCTCCGATATTGGTTTAATTTCAAAAAATGTTCTCAGGTGGCTTTAAACCAGAACTATCCAGCTATAGAGGCTAGCTTCACTCACCAGATCACTATGCTTGCTTGAGCAGGCAGCTCTGTGTTCCTTTACATCTTTTTCTAACACTACACCACTAGTATTACATGGAGCTGAATAGCAATCATGTCTCTGCATCAAGCAAACATAAGCAATACTGATATGTATGTTACTTATTATCTTTCCAAGAAAGGAAACAAGATCAACTTTCTTTTTATTGGGCATAGATAAATACAGTTATACCTTGGATAGTGCGGTTAATTCATTCAAAAACTTTCAGTACTGTTCAAAACCACAAGGTCTTATTATAATTTAATGTGTTCTTTTTTTTCAAGCTATTACTTAGTTACATTTATTTATACAGCAATACCTTAACCGTACTGCATCAAACCCGCACTTATCAAAACCGCACTATTCAAGGTATTCCCGTATTGTATATCATTGACAATTTGAGGGCCTGTTTAACAGAGTGAAATTGAAGTGATCTGGATGCTTCCGTTTCCCATAAATACCTCCATTTATTTGCACCTGCTGCTATCTCACAATTGTTATTATTTTCTTAATGGCAACTCCCTATGTAGACGACAGCAGCTTAAAATGTAAAAAAAGAAACAAAACGCCACTCTTGAAGTTATTCAGTCACTCATTCACTCTTTCACATAAAATGCATCTATTAATTCACTAAATACATCATTATAAGGAGTATGTTGGGCTGAATAATGTTATGAGCATTTTAAGAAAAGAAAAGATGAAAGAAAAACACTTGTGTCAGTCTGTTGTTCAGAATGCAGGAAGCTCTTATGCTTAAAAAGTCTTTTATTTGTCTTGTAATTATTTGAAAGGGAAAGAGAGAGAAAGACGGGGAGAGAGAGAGAGAGAGCGAGAGAGAGAGAGAGAGAGAGAGAGAGCATTTTGAATGTGACTATCTATCTCAGTTTTCAAAGTGAAGTGATATGGCTTATCAGCTTCAACAGAGAAATTCAGTCTGCCTTGCTGAATCAACATGAAGGGATTTATTAATTCTTAAATTCATATAAAATATTTTTTAAAAATCAAATCTTAAATCAAGGGGAATAACTTCTGATCAGAGTCACTACCCTTGCATTTTTAAGTAAATTTTTTTTATTCAATTCACAAAAGAGTTTAATTAAAAAAAATATCTATTCATTGAAGAGCTCCACTGTGTTTAGGAATGGTTTCAAGCGGTTCATGAATTTAAGAGTTAAAATCATTAACATCACAGTATAACACAAAGTCTGGTTATGTGATATACAGGTATACCTTGATTAGTGCAGTTAATTCATACCAAACTTTTCCGTACTGTTCAAAACAGCACTGTTCAAGTTTTATAATTTAATGTTCTTTTTCAGCTTATACTTGGTTACATTAATTTGTACAGCAATACCATGGCTGTACTACATCAAAACTGCACTATTCAAGGCATTCCTGTACTTGGCAGAGTATACTTCTGTGGGCACATGAGTAAGGAGGCAGTCAGGATTTGAACTTAGTTATAGGCCTTTTCATAAATACTGCCCTATTGCAGGGCACTGGTGCTACATGATCTGAAAAAATGCATACACACACATTTCTGATGATATGACCAGAAAGAAAATTAAGATCATGCTAATGAAACAAAAAATGGATGATTCTACACTGTTTATGACTTTACCTATTGTAAGGTAAAATAAGACACAGTCAACATACAAAGATACTTAAATTTATTTAACAGTCATTAGTCCTAAATCTATAAAAAATTAATAATCCTTTTTTTGATAAAATCCTCTTTAAAAAGTATAGAATCAGCTTTAGAATTTAAGAAATTGCAAATAATTAAAAAGTCAATAACCAAAAAACCAACTAGCATTCCAAGGGAAATTATGAATTACCGCCTCCCATATATGCTGTGTTGGGGGTGATCAATTAAAAAGTTGGAAAAATGGGTGATCAATAAATAAGTTACTTCTCTCACCTTTTGTTGGGCAGTGATCACTAAAAATGGTCTGAATATTTAAAAAATAAGCGGGCACACAAACTAGTGATCAATTTAGCATAAACTTACATTGCATATTGAACCCCCCTCTAAAAACCTATTTAGGGGGGAATTCTCAAAAAACAAAAAAACATTTTCCCTTCTCATTGAGGGGAGTATGTGTGCAAAATTTCAAGTTTCTGCTATGAACGGTTAGGGCTGGGTGTAGTCCGGATACATGGATAGATATATAAATACATATAAATGTCAGAACACATGAATAACTACCCACAACACTGTTTTATTGCTGGGTTTAGACCCAGCAATAAAACAGTGTTGTGGGTAGCAGTGATTAATAATCATTTTGTTAAAATGTTAAAATCTCACTTAACATATCCCATCAGCCTCCTCCTACTGAGAACGGCACATGGTCTGAAGATCGCAACAGCATGAAACTCAGAGTCACCATGAATTCTGTGACTACACTGCCTATATATATCATTGCATGTTTGCATGCTATATGGCCCACTGAGGTGGAGCAAATAGCAGCAAGGCCCCTAGGTCGTAGGTTTGACAGGAGTTTCCTTCTCCTGGCAAATACCCAAGCTAGCCCCAGGAGTATTCCGACAGTATGGCTGACCTGGGTAGTTAAACCACAAGATGTGAAAACTCAATAGTTGGTAGATGCTGGCTGTAGAGTACTACTGTCTCTTTGGAGGAGTATGATAACAGTATGGTTATCTGTGCAATTCGAGCACAGGTATGGTTCATAATCCTGAATTTCACTTTTCTGAATACGGTTATCCTGAACGTTGATTGACCGATTTTTCACTTGGCCGACTTTTCATTTTACAAATGAACAGTAGGTTCATTTGCTTGAAAAACAAAGGAAGACAATTTGAGTCACTGAACAGGCCTTTCTTTCATACTTTATTATTTACAAGAAACTTTCTTTTTTCTAAAATTAGTGCGATGCCGGTATGTTTACGATTTATAGAAAAAAAGAATCTAATCTCTAATCTTAAACACAATATATATTGTGTTTAAGATTTATGGAAAAAAAAGATTTTAAGATCATGTTTCCGATTTATGAAAAAAAAGGATTTATTGCTGTCAATTGAGTATTTACAACAAAATGAATTTATTTTCATTTCTTTCAGGTATTTGGATTAACATAAATAGGTAATTGTATGGTCATGGGTGCTCCAGCATCAAAAGAACTAAAGCACACTAGGATGGTTGAAAAGGGGAAACTGAACTGTTTTAAATTGGCCTGCAATGAGTCCTAATCTCTATCCTATTCTTTATAGAAAGCAGAAATCTGGAGTCATGTTTTCAATGTGTACCATACACCGCAGGAATGCTGCAAACATTCAAGAGCTTGAATAAATTAAAAAGAAAGAGTGGGAGAAATTACCAGCTGACAAGTGCAAGAAGCTTATAGATGGCTGCAAGAAACTTTTGGGGGTGGTCATTGTTGCCGGGGGGTGGGTGCAACCAAATATAAAGGAAGGGTGCCAATATTACTGTCCAGGTCATATTTTATATTTCTTCTTTGAAATTACTACATGTCAGTTGAAACATAATGTTTTTTGTTAAATTACTTTGGATATCCTATTAGAATATTCTGATGATAAAAATTTGGTAGATTTCCATTTATTTCTGGATATATTGTACAGGTTATACAAAAAATTTAACAGTGCCAATAATCCTGTATATGTATGTATGTGTATACACACATTTTTGTATGTATTTATTTACATACATTTATATAGACAAAATATCACATATAGATAAAGAGAAAGAGAGACAGAGAGATATGTAGTCCACTATTCATATATATTCATGTAAACATGTTTTGAATAACTGTCAACTGTTTTTTAATAACTCAATTATTATTTGTATCTTCGAAGGGCAGTCTGGAAATCTTTCTCATGTCATACACACTTTGTTGTTTTCTGTCTCTGTCTTTTAACTATATATTTTTAAAAGCTTGATATTATTAGAACTGTTTATTTTTCCAATAATTATTGCTAACAGGTCTGGTTAGTCTCTCAAAAGTGACCAATATCTTTTGGCAGCAAACTGTGTTGGGGGTGATGAATAACAAAATTGGAAAAAGGGGTGACCAATGAATAAGTTACTTCTCTCGCCTTTTGTTGGGCTGTGAACACTGAAAAGTGTGAATGCTAAAGGTCCAGTTTAGCATAGACTTACATCGCATTTAGGTGGGCAATTTAAAAAAAAAGTTTTTTTTAGACACAACAAGGAGTAAATGTTTAAATTTTCAGCATTCTAGCTCCATTGATGTGGCCTGTACATGTGATACATACATAGCCAGCCAGGCAGCCAGGCAGCCAGGCCAACTTAAAAACTGAAGAAACCTATGCTGACAGTTTTGGTTGATGGTTACTAATAACATCATTAATATTATAATTGTAAAATGTAATATTAACTCTGAACTGCCATTTAAAGAAAAATACAAAAAGGTCTCATTCATTCAAAAAAGATAATTTATATTTAAATATATATAATACTTTTTGTAGAGACAATTACCATGCTATTCACAGTAGTTATAATTTTATATGATAATCAGGTAGATTAATTTTTCTTTGATCTAGGATTAGGCGGACTATTTTTGAATGTGCTCTTCTCGGTTTATAAATGGCTGAATTTTCATGAAAGGAATTCAAATAGTGCATTTAGAAAATAACTTGGTTTTAATCTCCTTTTCATATTTAAATCATTATGTTTATTAGATTTTTTTAAATTATCAGTTCTTAATTAATCTTCTATTTAAATCTGTCCAGAACATGACCTATGTTCAGAACTAAAGAACTTCTCTTTGATGGGAGCAATGCATTCCCTGACACTGCTAAAAATGCATGTCTCTAAATGTTTTATTCGATATATATCAGATTAGGTTAGGGGTAAACAAAGTTATAATTATTAATTCTGAGGCTTTGTTTTAGGTAGTGGGTTAAAGTTGCATAAAGTCGCACTTGCATTATAATTTAAGTTTACATGTCAAAAAGCCCAACCATCTAAGCAACTGCCTAAACTAATTTTTGGTTCTATAGGTCATGAGGATCAATTTAAGCCAAGACAACAATTCGAAAAATTACCAGAAGTTATATGATTAATGATGTAATCAAAAGGGCCTAAATTTCATTAAAATGTTGATCTCTTTGGATATATAGGTCACAATCAGATGTAAATTGCATATCTAGATAGAGTGAAGCAATGCCTATCAGATGACAACATTTTGAGAAATTACCTAAAGTCACATAATTGATGACATCATCAAAAGGGTCTAAATTCTCTTTAAAATGTTGATATCTTCAGACATAAACGTTACAATCAGATGCAAATTGCATATCTAGATGCAGCGAAGTAAGACCTATCAAATGACAACATTTTAAGAAATGACATAGTCACATGACTGATAACATCACTATCTACCAACAAGGCATGGACAACAAGATGTGTGTCAGCTTCATAGTTGCACTTATGAAGCATGAAACTGCCTTTTTTGTTACTGAATATCTCCAGCCATAACTATGTATGGATGATGCATTGTAAGTTTATAGTATAAGTTATAACTTCCGATGTTTCAAGGTACTTGGCAATGGGTCATATGAGCTATTCCTTGTTTTCTTCGCTATTCAGAAATTGAGCAGTCTTTTGGTGTCTCTTCACAAATTGAGCCAGATTTGGTAAGCAGATAATTTCTTAGTGATGCCTTGTCAGACTGTTTGAGGGATGCATTGGTTGTGGCTAAATCTAACAGCACTGTTGTTATTGAGTAATGAAATGCCTCTACTCAGCTGACAGATTTCGCAAAGATCTGACCAAATGCTTGGTGGTCTTCTTGTAGTAAAGATACTGGTTTTTGTGTTTTTTCTTCTTCTCGAGACCATTGTTCAGCTTCATTCTCTCGATTGGATCAAAAAATCCTTTGTCGGTGCTTTTGAGTCTTTCACAATGCATCTCCAGTAGCAGGAACATTGATTTTTTCGATTTCTAACCCAGTATGAAAACATTTTGGTGAGCATGTGTGAAAGTGATTGTCACCGTAATTCTTTAGCTGGAACTTTTACATGATCAGCATGATTCTTTCTTCTACATGGAGTGAGTTTGGAGGTTGTTTTTAAAGTAAGCTGCCTCCTAAACATCTTCTGGGGTTTACTGTGATAATGGATAGTTCGAATCCATGTATCAACTGCTTAAGAGTTAATGCAAAAGCTGGCTCTGAAAGGTGTTGCAGTTCCTTTCGCTTGTTATATGATAGGTTTTACTGCGCTCTATCTAGATATGCAATTTGTGTCAGATTTTGACCTATATGTCCGAATATATATCAACATTTAAAAACAAATTTCGGCCCTTTTGATTACATCATCAATCATGTGACTTCTGGTAATTTGGGGAATTGTTGTTTGGGCTTAAATTGATCCTCATGAAATATAGAACCGATTTCAGCTTTAAAAAATTAGGTTGCTTAGATGGTTGAGCTTTTTACCCTGTCTAATTAGATTCATATCTGATCACTTCTGAATGTTTCCATTAAAATGAAAATGATGTTTTTCAAAATATAAATACAGAATTTGATTTGTACTGATTGACTTGCATTAAGATAGTCATGACAGAATAGGAAGCTGTGAATAATCAGAATTACCAGTGCCGGGCAAATATAAGCTCTCACTAATAAATGTCATTATAATTATCATATTCTGTCGGATATAAAATTATCCATCATTTGATTTCATACTGTCGACATAAGAGAGCCGCATTATATTCATGCCTAAAATATGAATGTGAGAATGGAGAATTAACTATGTAAGTATTGTTTGCTTCAGTTCAGTTTCACTGCTGCCATAGTTGGGGGTGGGGACATGAGGACAGAAGAAGTTGAAGTCCTCGCCCATGCTGGTCTGTCTGCAGCTTGCACCAAGAGTAGCTTTGCTTCCTTTTCCTCATGTTCTTTCAGTGGGCTTGTGACAACTTGGCAGCACCCATCTTCTCTCTGACCTCTTGACCTATAGCCAGATACCAAGGATTACTGTGTGGAACAGCCTCGGTCAGTACACTTAGCCTTTGAGTCCCTCTGGAGATCTTTGGCCACTGCTGCAGCTCTTCCACCCAGTGGTACAGTCTAAGTACCACATATAAATAAATAAACAAAGTTATGTTATAGTTCTCTGGAAATAAGACACACTAAAGCCAAATAAAAATAGTTACTGGTTCCTTTACCAGCTAAGTTTTCTTAGTGGACTCATTTGTACAAGGAAATAAGGAAAATATTACAAACCATCAACCAAGACTGTCAACATTGTCAACATAGGTCTCTTCAGTTTTAAGTGATTCTGCCTTGCTGGCTGGCTATGTATGTATGTATGTATGTTTGTATATATGGGTCATGTGTAAAGGCTGTACCAATGGAGCTAGAGGCCTGAAAATTTAAACATTTACTCCTTATTATGTCTAGAAAAAACATTTTTATTTTTTATTTTCCCAAAGTAGGTTTTATGGGGGGGTTCAATTTACAATGTAAGTTTATGCTAAACTGGTCCCTTATTTTGTGTTCGGCAGACTTCATACTTTCCAATTTTTAGAAATCCAACAAAAGACGAGATAAATAACTCATTCTTTGATGACATCTTTTTCCAATTTTTTAATTGATCACTCCCAATGTGGCATGCTGCCAAACGATGTTGGTCACATGACGGTTTCTATTGAGTGACTAACCTGACCAGTTAGAAACCATCAACTCAAAACTGTCACCAAAACTATCAACATAGCTTTCTTCAGTTTTCAAATTGTTCTGGCTGGCTGGCTATGTATGTATCATATGTACAGGCCGCACCAGTGGAGCTAGAGGGCTGAAAATTTTAACATTTACTCCTTATTATGTCTAGAAAAAACAGTTTTTTATTTTACTCGTTAATCCCCACCAAAAGCTAACATCCATAATTTTAAAGTACGGATGTCTAAAAAGAAAAAAGAAAAGATTAATTTGCAACATTCTTTTTCTGACTAGAAACTCAATTCCTGGTGTTAGTTTGGGGTCAAATTTCAACAGCAATTTGATCATGGAGAATCAAAACATTTCAACCTTTCTCCTGAATGATCAGTCTTGTCTATCTTTTTAGTTGGGTCCTGTTGTGTTCTTGTTGTTCTTCTTGTAGTAGCTGTGTGAAATTAGAATGCGTTTTGAATGGTAATCTGTTTAAGCGTATTAAGAAAAGAAGACAGAACAAGATAACACGTGTGATAGGGTTGATTAGCCTGGTAAGAAGTGAGCCTTCCCTGTTCCCACTTCCGGCTCCCGCTTTTTGGGACCGGAAACGGAACAGGGATTGCTGGGAGCTTTCCTCGGCATGTTTATTGATACAGATATATTTATATAAACATTATAAGTCCCAGATCAATCAAGTTACCATATTTTTGCAGTGTGTCCAGAGTAGAGGCAAATGCTGTCAAAAGGTTGTATAGCAATATAAGGAATGGCATTTTGAGGCTTTTTCATAAGTACTCACAGGACCAAAATGTTCATAACTAGTAGAAATTGATGTGTTAAGTTTATTTTATTTGTCCCCAGAGATTTATTTATTTCACAGCAGCTGACATAGATAGAGCTATGATCAGGCTAAGATACATACATACATGTTCAAAATAACAAATATTTATTTCACAGCAGCTGATATCATTTTCGTAATGGAGACTAATGAAAAAGACTCAGCATTTTGGGGGTTTTTTTAGTGAGAAAAAGAAAATGCAAATCTTTTCTTTTCTTTTTAGGTTTCCGTAATTTAACTAAAACCCAACTTTGAAAAAAGATTTTAACTTTACGTTTCTATAATTTGAAATTATAGACATTAGCTTTTGGTAAGGACTAACGAAAAAGCTTTTTTTAGCAATTAAACTGATATCTTGAAAAA
>VCCN01003854.1:8968850-8992015 GCA_006491835.1 Architeuthis dux
TAACATGCGTAACTTGCGTGATATAGTTATCATCTCATGGTGCACACTAGTTATATACTCTTTTAGTTTCTGTACACTGTTAAATGCATACTTAAGTCAGCATTTAGCAGAGGTTTTCCCTACCTTAAAACCATTTATTGACGATGATGAGACTGGGGACCAAGGCTGAGAAAGTTGTGATACAAAAGCATTTGCAGCAACTTTTTGAAGTACTTTGGTGACAAGATTGAGAACACTAGGTACGAGTGGATTGTGTCACCATTTACGGCCAGCAGTTAGTCTGTTCCTGATTCTTTGCAAGAGGACTTCATTGATTTAAATAATGATTTAACTCTTAAGAATCTTCAAAGTTAAAGATGGTCAATGATTTGACGTTGCAAACAGCGAAGATTCTACTTCCATTTCCCACAATATATTTGTGTGAAGCTGGATTTTCAACTTTAACGCTAATAAAAACTAAGCAGCACAATAGACTTAATGCAGAATAGGACATGAGACTGGCATTGGCACAGTCAATTGAGCCATGAATAAAAATAAACAATCTCACAAACAAGCAAGAAACTAACACTACCTTTTGAGCTGTTTTTTCAAGAGTTTTTGTAAGATTTGATTTTATCAAAATAAATGTCTAGTTGGAATATGGTTTCTGAATGTCTGAGGTCTGGAGCCTAAGTTTTGTTCAAAGTTGAGAAGTCGGGGGCGCCGGAAAAAAGTCTGTGAACACAAGAAGCCAAGGAACACAATTGATTTGGAAATAAAAAATAAAGAAAATTATCATCCAATTTGAAGAAGGAAAAAAAGTTAATGTAATTGCACAGGATCTACAACTGTCCCATTTGACTATCTCTACAGTTTAAAAAAATAAAGAAAAAAAATAATGGAAGCAGTGAAAGGTTCAGCAAGTATGAAATCTATGATAATAACAAATAAACAACAAGGGCTCGTTCATGATACAGAAAAAATGTTAATGCTATCAATTGAAGATCAGATTCAAAAACGTGTACCACTAAGCTTAACAATAATTCAGGCAAAGGCTAGAAGTCTCTTTGCGACTTCAAGCTAGCGATCGTGAGAGGATTACATGGAGAAATTCACAGCAAGTCATGGTTAAATAGATTTAAAAGAAGATATAACATGCACAACATTAAAGTCCAAGGTGAAGCAGCAAGTGCAGATGAAGGAGCTGCTAAAAAGTTCATTGGAAGTTTTGATGCATTAATCAGCAAAGAAGGATAACTACTTGAGCAAATGTTCAATGTTGATGAAACTGGGCTCTTTTGGAAGAGGATGCCAGAATGAACTGTACTTCCATGTAGAAGCAAAATCCCTGCCTGGATTTAAGACATTTAAAGAGTGTATAACTTTGCTACTAGGAGGGAATGTTGCTGGTTTTAAGCTTAAGCTTTTCCTGATTTACCATTCCGAGAACCCCATCTGCATTCAAAAACATTAATAAACACACCCTGCCGTGCATTAGAGATTCAACCGCAAATCATGGATGACGCAGACACTGTTTGAAGATTAGTTTTTAAACTGTTTTATTCCTAATGTTTGGCAATTTTGCATAGAAAAAAGTGCTCCATTCAAGATTGTATTACTTTTAGATAATGCTCCTAGAAATCCCCCTTATTTGGATGTCCTTCAAAGTTATCTATTTGTCACCTAACACAACCTCTATCTTTCAGCCGATGAAAGAAGGTGCATTATCTTCTTTTAAAGCTTATTACTTACGATCCACATTTGCACAAGCCATACCAGCAACAGATAATAAGGAATTAGCATTGCACGATTATTGGAAAGGTTACAACATACGTGTGTGCATCAAGAATATCGCAGCAGCATGGGAGGATGTGTCTAAAACATGTATGAATGGAATTTGGAAAAAAAGGTCTCAAACGCTATGTACACATGCAAAATCTCTTGAATTAGAAGTTAAAGTGGAAGATATGGAAGAATTATTAGATTGTGAATTGAAGGAATTGATGAAGGAAGAAGCAGGAAGAGTTTTGGAGGAGGACAAAGAAAAAGAGGAGCCACAGAAGTTCACAGTGAAGGGTTTAGCGAATGTGAATAAAGCCCTCGTTGATTTGGAAAACATGGACACAATTATCAAAAGATTTGCCAAGATTGATCGACAAATTCGAGAAGCTTTAAATTTCACTTAATTTTTTTAATTTAGTATTCTATATATTTGCAATGCATCGGGTTTTTTTAATTATTTTATCATTATTTTTTAACTATCTTTCCCTTTTAAAATATGATTACGTATTTATTTTCTATTTCATTTTTTAAATTTGTAGGTGAATAAAAGCAGTATTGTCAATTTAGATGTTTTTTGTTTTGTTTTTTCGAATTTGTGAGTCCAGTGTTGCCAATTTAGATGGTTTTTTAAAAATGTTTTTCATGATTTAAAGTCCAGTGTTGACAATTTAGATGTTTTTTTTAAACATTTTTCATGATTTAAAGTCCAGTGTTGCCAATTTAGATGATTTTAAAAATGTTTTTCATGATTTAAAGTCCAGTGTTGCCAATTTAGATGTTTTTTAAAACATTTTTCATGATTTAAAATCCAGTGTTGCCAATTTAGATGATTTAAAAGAATTTTTTTCATGATTTAAAGTCCAGTGTTGCCAATTTAGATGTTTTTTAAAAACATTTTTCATGATTTAAATTCCAGTGTTGGCAATTTAGATGTTTTTTTAAAAGGTTTTTCAAATTTGAGAGTGACTTCCAGAGTCAAAAAATTGAAAAATCCCATCTAAATTGGCAACACTGAATAAACGAGTAAAGGTGACAATGCACTAGAGTTTTTTATGGTAAAGCATAGCGTACAAACACTTTACCATTTCAAGATACAACCTGCCAGTCGGAATGGAACCTGGTCATAAGTCGGGGAGTATCTGTAATGGAAACAAATAATTTACTAGTATAACTGCTTCTGACCATAATTGTTGTATTTTTATACATATTTTCAGATGTATTGTTATCAAGGTATTTTTTGTGGTTGTCTCATAATTATTTTTCTAAGATTAATTGTTTTATATCATCAGATAGTCTTCTTTGATTATGATTAGTGACCATTAAAATGAGAAAGTTTTAATTTTTTGATTATATTTTTATTGTATATACTATAATTTTGGCTCATACTTATATACATATTAGATATATAAACAAAAGGCATTTTCTATTTTATACATAATAATATTAAAGGAAAAAAAACTAAAAATTAATATTTACGAATATAGCATACTTTAAATGGTCGATGGGCCGGAGTTTGCCAACCCCTGATCTAAAGAGTGGTGAAGAGGCATGTAAAGAACAAAATTGAGGTGGACTAGTAAAAGATTGTGTGAATGAAGATGAAGGTGAGGACTAAAAAAAACACTTGACCTTGATTTTCAACTATCAACAAAATGAACAGAAATGAAATGAAAAACATTGAAATAATCCATTCAAGGAAATCTATTCAAAAAGTGAAAGCCATATTTGATAATTGTTTCTTGTTTCAGGATGAGTAAACATTTGAAAAAGGTTCAAGTTTAAAATGCGATTAAACTTTATGTCCTTTTAATTCTTAATCAATGTATCTATTAGACAAAGGGTGAGATTTCCTGAAATATATGTTGTAGACTTCATGTCATGGAAAATAAACCATTGAAACAATTTTTGCACAAAATAAATCACCCTTCTCTTATTAGTGAATATTTTTAATGATTTTACACTTTACACATATTAGAATATTTTACAAGAATAAATTTAACATTTATGAATCAGGGTTGCCAGATTTGGCCAGAACTGGAGATAATCCAAGCATCTCAGAAACTTAGTCAATACAGGCATTGGAATAGTGTTGAATTTGGAAATCAAACGAATCTGGAGGCAGATGAATATATATGTTTCGGTTTGGGAGTGGCTGCAAAGAAGGACTTTGAAATACTGTCTGTTGATTGGGTAGACATTTCTTTTGATTGATTAGAAGAGATGAATGTTGATATTTGGATTTCCTGTGCTGTTATCCATTTTTTTGCATAGATTTGTACTTTTAGTAAAAGTCTGATACAACTATCCTCCACAACCTTTATTGCGAGAAATCATCATTCTGAAAATAATTAGGGGAAAAAAAGCATGACAGATCTTTTGTCAATATTTTAAGACTATCCAGAATGAATCAACTAAAACTTCAGCTCCTTAACACTGTAGAGACCTCCTCCCTTTTTTAATACACATACCAGACTAGAATAAGTACTAAAGCTGTAGAACTAATTAGGTAGCTAGGAATACAAAACTAATAATAGTCCTTTCCATGGTGACATCAGTTCCTGTAAAGTCTTCCTATAAAAAGGGCGACTTCTTATCTTTCAGGGGGTAAGCCTGTATGCGCACCCAGCATACGTTTTCCTTTCTACTGCATAATTCCTTCCTTTCGAACCACCTTAACGAAATACATCCTAGGTGTGCCTTTTCTTTACCGTGATTTCTAGTACATTTCACCATATCATTTTTCTTGTCATCATCATCATCGTCATCATCATCATCTTTTCTAAACGAGAAATCTAAAATCCTTTACTTTAACTATTACTACATGCTTTTGACAAATCATATACTTGTTGGTATATGTATTTTGCCTCGAGAGCCAAAACCGTAGTTCTAACTCAGAGAACTTCCGGCAAATATATTAGTGTGCATATATTTCTGCCCAGAGTTTTGTGCATACCCTTTTACTTTTTTACTGAATATCCGTTACTGATAATTCATTTGGTATGTCAGAAAAACCATAACTACCATTATTATCAATTCTGTATTTCTTCTCCATCTAAAAGTAACAACAATGGCTTACACACACTAGGTCATGTACATATTTCTATTCTTATCAGTTAGAGGCTAAGAATTAACTTCCGAACTAATATGTCTTCCTGATAAGCTCTTCCCAATTACGCCATCTTTTATATCAATATTAGTAAATGTTTTCATGTATTCCTTTCAGCTTAAATATGTACTATTTTATATTGTCTTTGCTTCACATTAAATGTCTCAGACTTTCTTTGTTTATGCACGTGCCGTGTCCTTATACAAAATGGCCAACGCATCTTGCTCGAATTCACTTTGTGACGTCACAGATTTGGCACAAACCATCACGTGACCAACGCACATGAGAACCTGAATATTTTTTTGCTTGTGGTTAACTCCTTTCTTCCTTCTGGGATTTATTATAATAATTATTATTACTATCCTTTTAACATTTGTAAAATCCAACTTTAGGATGAAGTAGGGTTTAAGTACCCCAAAATTGACCAAATTGAAATGCACACATTTTGCCTCAACACTGGGTAACATCACTGAAACATCAGCAGTCTTAC
The DNA here is from genome assembly GCA_006491835.1 of Architeuthis dux. Taxonomy (NCBI): domain Eukaryota; kingdom Metazoa; phylum Mollusca; class Cephalopoda; order Oegopsida; family Architeuthidae; genus Architeuthis; species Architeuthis dux. The sequence goes on from VCCN01003854.1 coordinate 8,974,208, forward strand.
CGAGATAAATGAATACATGTTTTTTAGGGCAGATCACAGCTGTAACTTTGCATGCACCTTTTTTGACAAGTTTAAAATTAAAAGAGTGAGAAATTAATAATCTTTTAAAACTTTTTTTCATCCAGTCCAGAAAAATTATGTGCAAAAAACAAAGAAAACAGAAGCATTTTTAGAGGTTTTTTTTACGAAAAAAATGTTTACATCACAATGTTTTTTCAAAATGTTTAAAACAGGCACTACTACTCATAATTCTGAATAAAACTAATGAAACATGAAAAGGCTAATCAGATATTAAAGTTGACAGACACTTACTTGATGATCAAGACGAAAAAAGTGGTTTTCATTCATTATTTCATCACCAAAAAATGAATATCTGGAAATGAAAAATTCCTAAATAAATTTGTCGAAAGGAAGACAAAAACTGAATGCATTTTAAAGTAATTAAAATTTAAATAATACTACATGAATCAGTTTGATTTTCTTGTAATTTACAGTATTATTTTTTCTAAGAGTATTTTTTAAAAGTTTAAATCAAATCAAAATTTGTATGACATGTGCTATGATTTGATTTAAACTTTAAAAAAATACTCTTAACAAAATAATACTGTGAATTTACGCATTACATTACTTAGTGCTGTACAAACATGTTGATATTTTCAACAGAATCATTTTCTTTTGTTGTGATAAACTTACTATGCTAACATTAATTAGAGTGTGTCCTTCAAACTTTTTTCAGACAATCCTATCTCTTCTTCCCATCTTTGATGTTAACACGTTTCCTCTGATTCGAAAAATTTAAATGTTAACCGCAACACTTGTAAATAATTTATTCTATTTTAGCGATGTGTGCAATACAGCTTGTTACATAATTTCTTTTTTATTTTCACCACCAGAGAAAGATACTGATATTTATGGATATTACATATTACACATGAAGAAGGCTGTAGAATGAATCGGCCGAAAAAGTTAGAATGTTAATGACTCTTAAAGTTATAGACAATAGAGTCTGTTTGATGTTTATTGCAACTGGTTACTGACAGACTTCACAGAAGTATTGGCGGAATCAGAGAGACCTTCATATCTGCCACTATGTCACACAACAAGAAGTTAAAAAGCCATGTTCAAAGCGGGTTTTCAATAGAAACATCTTCTACACCTGTCCACATTGCTTATCATCTCATCACTAAGTATTCCCTTTTAACTATTCTTAAGAAAATACTGACACAACAAAAATTTAAAAAATTTTTTTTGTAATGTTAGTGAACAATCTATAAACTAGAAAGCACTCAGCGAGCGCATACCTCTGAAAAAGCCATTGTCTCTAAAAACTGAATGGAAATCAGTTCCCATATAGGTATGATGCAGGGGGTAACTGTGAGAGAAATTCCTGGATCTGCCCAAAATGTATTCAATTCTTCCTTATTCAATGGCTCATCCTTCCACAAAATGTCACTAAAATTCATTGAGAAGTTTTAGAGATGTTTTTTTCATGTCCGGTCGTTTCGGCAAACAACATGTCTCGGACACACAGTCAGCCGACAGCAGTTTCTTCCTGCTGACGATTCGGAGACAACCTGTTTGACGAACATCACTTTTGCCGACTTGGCTTTTTGCCGAATACTTTTTTTTTAACATTTAGAGATTAAAAAACAAAAAAAAACTGAAATTTCAGAAAAATAATTTTATTTTACATCTTAAATAACAACATTGGAAGAACAGGAGGATAAAAGACTTATTATATTATAAAATGAATTTTTGTGAAGAGAAATAATCCAGCAGACATCGACATCCTATTTTAAACATGTAATTAGAACATTTTAGAACATTTTATTTCAGTGTGAAGAAAAAAACAAAAAGTATACAATTTGTATATACAAGCACACATCATAACAATCATAGTTACACAATATCTAGGGCCTTAAACCTTTGCGGTGGTGTAATAAACATCATAATTCTTCTTAAAATCATTTACATCTATTGATAGCACTACATAATCTGGTAATATATACAAAAGTCCCACCACCCTATTGCTAAAAAAGAATTTTCTGATATTCAATCTACTTCTATTTGCTTCTACCATATATGTGTTTTCTCTCAGTCCCTTGTACCCCGTTCTAGTAAAAAATACATCAGGGTTTACTACTTCTAAACCATGCATAATCTTAAACATTTCTATTAAGTCTCCCGATCTCTCCTATTTTCTAACGATCACCCCCAACATTGCATGCTAACACTTTTAGGCTATTCTCATAACTCATACTTTTTAAACTTGAAAAAAATTAGTTCTTGAGTTTTCTCTTGGCTTTGCTAGAAAGAAAAAAACCTAAATTTCAGTCGAAAGAAATGGAAAACAAATTTTCATTAATTATTAAGTAGAATATCGCAATGTCATTTTTTGTTTACTTTTAGGTTCTTGTCTTATTTCTTCGAACAAAACTTTTATATGCAAGTTTTTTTTTCATCAGGTGTTGATTTTCTGCCGATAAAACAATTCTTTTATCATTCCTAAAGTTATATAAGCATAGATTGATTGGGCTTATTTTTGGCAAAATCATGATATTTTGGATGAATTGGGTCTTTTTGGTTTGATGACCCCAAAAACCTATAGCTATTCTACTGTATATTTCACCTACTTGAAAAATCTTAGGTAGATTCCACGTACTTGTAAAATCTTAGGTAGACTCTATGTACTTGTAAAATCCAGGGTAGATTTTACCTACTAGTAAAATCCTGCTACTGATAGTATGACAATTCTGTTACTATTTATTTCATTCTGGTAATATTAGAAACTGTCACCAAAACTGTCAACATAGGTTTCTTCAGCTTTCAAGTGGGTCTGGCTGGCTATGTATGTATCACACATACAGGCCACACAAATGGAGCTAGAGGGCTGAAAATTTAAGCATTTACTCCTTATTATGTCTAGAAAAAAACTTTTTATTGTTTTTTTTTAAATTCCTCCCCTAAATAGGTTTTTGGTTGGAGGTTCAATTTACAATGTAAATTCATGCTGAATTGATCCGTAGTTTGTTTTTTGAAAATTCAGATGTTTTAGCGATCCAACAAAAGGTGAGAGAAATAACTTATTTATTGATCACCCCCAACATTGCATTCTGCCAAAAGATGTTTGTAACATGACAGTTTCTATTGAGTGACTAAGCAGACCTGTTTTATTACTAATCTTACACCATCTTATTATTGTTGCTGAGTGTTGTGATAAAAAACAATAATATGTTGGGACCTTTTTCTTGTTTTCATTAGCAAGGATGTGAAAAGTATTTGTATTTGTAGAAATACCATAGTAAATACTGAAAATGTATTTCTCATTATGAGTATGGTGGGTGAGTTTTGTGTCTCTACCAATAATTGCTGAGACTGAACTTGACTGCAAAGCCTATTATCTATATTTAAGTTTAGGTTTCCCTTGTTTAAAATCAAGTTTTTCTAATACTATTTATGATTATTAACTACTAATCAAACCGTGTTATAAAGCAGGGGTTCTCAACCTTTTTTGCGCCATCGCCCACTTTCACATGGCCCACCAAAAGATACCAAAATCTTTTTAGCTCTTACAAAACAATAAAAAACAACAGCTTTCGTGTTACAAGATTGCTTAATGAAAAGTAGTGTAAAGTAGTATCATCAAACATATGGCACACAAATACTGTTTTCAGATATCTTCAATGCGATCCCGGTGTCAGGTACTGACATGGCTGAAATCATCTTCAGTCAGGTACTGACGTGGCTGAAATCATCTTCTACCAAGTAGGACATTGGAAAGGCAAGCAAAATCAACTTTAAGTGCTTCCATAGATTGGGGTAAGAATTCAATACATTTGCAATGTCTGAGAAATGCATGCACATGCAGGAAGCCATTTTTAACCCAATCCCAATCCCGATCATGAATATGCATGATTAGCGACCTATTTAAGTGCACGAAAGAGGAGGCGAGGCAGTTTGCAGCTGATTATCTTATTTATTTCTGAATGTAATTTATATTTGAGAAAATCTGACACGAGGTCAAAAATGGAGAATGGGACGGTGTCTTCTCTATCTTAACTCTAACTTAGCTAGTCTCATTTGTTGACTCAGTCGTACTTAATAATTCTTTCACCATAACAATTGTCTTCGGTAACAGACATGAATAGACTGGCACAACTGTTGCGACTCATGTGTATGGTGACCCGTGCATCCAATATTTGACTGGGATTCTGTGTTGATGTCATTCCCTGTTCCTCTGGTGACCCCGTTCTGAAGTCATTCCTTGCTCCTGCAGTGCCGGACCGCCCCCCCCCCTCGCCTGAACATAATTCTTCCCGTACATCGTCTCTCTCAATTGACTACTTTTACTTCAAATGAGTTGCTATACCAAACTGGAACAGATAATGTAATAATATCTTGGAATTGCTGTACCATGTTGTCATGCAAAGATTGCAAATAGTTGCGATAGGTAATTATATCAAGCTATCCAGTCATTGAAATTGGTGGAGTTGACATCTGGAAATGTTCATCTTATATAGCGCCAATTTAAAAATGAAAACAGTGATGGACGCTTTACAGTCGATAAGCATTTTTTTACCCCCCTTGCAATAACATATTAAGATCATTAAGTTTGAGGAATATGTCGCTAAGGAAAAAGATATCACATTTTGCAGCAATCAGAGAAGGGCATAGTGGAGTAATTTGAAAATTTCTATGATTGTATCAAACAGTTTGACAAAATGAACAACACAGTTGCCTTTTGATAACCATCAGATGGTACAAAAGCCTCACATAGTCATCATCATTATCAAGGCACAGTTGACAGAAAATTCGATCAGACAAAGAATTTGATTTTAGTTTGTTCACCCTTTTGATAACTAACTGCAGTACATCATTGAGCCTGCCATTGATATTTTTTGCCACTAAATGCTGTCAGTGAGCCACATAGTGAACTGTTAAAACAGAATGTGAAATTTCAAGTTTTAGGAGAGATGAGAAACCTCTGCATCTACCTACCATTGACTTCCCACAACTGTTGACTAATCCACTTGTATGGAAAATTCAGAACACTGGAGAATATGACTGAGTTGATGGCCATTTCATCTATATGTGGAGTAATTGTGTCATTACTAAGAGGAATTGTCCTGATAATGGTGTCAGGCTTTTCATAAAAGATAACTTCTTCAATAACATGTTGAAGTAATATTTCTTCTATAGTGTGGGACTTACCTACCATTGTGACAAGTAACGCAATATTGTACAATGCAATCATGCCATTACCTTGCCTTCTGAAATACCAAGATCAATGTTTTCCACTTTTCGAATGAGGCCTTAAGTTCCAAGAAATATGATAAAGGTTTGTCCTTCTGTTCAGTAGGCTATGCGTAGAATGTAAATGATACTTCAATGGTGAAGGTTTCATGGCTTCGTTACTTAAAGTTTTGTAGCACAGAAGACACATAGATAATGACTGTTCTGTGGAGAAGCAATAAACCCACAAGAAATGCTGTATTGGCAACAAATTTTCTTAGCTGGAGACATTAGGATATTTAAAAATCGTACAATAATCAGTGAAAATAGCTGAAACAATAGATAACAAAATAACAGCATTTTAAGTAAGTCTGTGCATTCAACAGCCAATTGTTGTTAAATGTTATATTTTTTCTCCCTTTTTTCTCTAATGTTGCAATATTTTTTTCAAGTCAAATTGAAATATATCATTCATAAACTGCATGAGAGATTTGCGTATTGTGAAACCGCAATGTAAGCATTGGCTCACGTTCTCTAAGTTATATTGTTACTCAGGGCCGTCTTCAACAATCCACAAATAGGAGAATGCAATTGTGTTGCAATCACTCAGTGACCCTGTATAATCAAACAATATAGTGACAAAGTGCTGAAATCAGCATCTGACTTTTGCACTTGAACCAATTTCTACTCAATAGGGAAAATTCTCCATTTTTTAATATTATTTCGACTGCATTTTTTTTGTTTGTAAGTATAGGAGCCAGTTTATGCTGAATAAAATGTTTTGATAACTTTTAGTCATTTTATCGATTTTTCTAGCAGATGAGTATTGAATGCCCAATGGAATGTTGACAACAAAGCAACAACATATTGAGAAAAATTCTCGAAACTACTAACCATGTACATTTTATTGTAATAATCTTTGTGTTATCAATAAGAAGAAAGATTGTAGAAAATTTTCAACTAAAAACTATTTGCTAAACAATATGAACTCTGAGGTAATTGTGGGTGAAAACTTATGTTTACACCTTTAAAAAAGCGATGTAAACATGATAGTTCATATTCGAAGAATTCAGCATTTGTTTTTTAAGAAAAGATGTATTTATATTGAAAGCATACAAAAAATATTAGAAACGGGAACAGTTAATAATTAATAATATAATAAATAAATAAATGAATTCAAAAGTAACATTAATAAACATAAATTTTAAAAAAGTAATAAGATTTGTTTCATTCTAATTTATTCATTTAATTATAAAAAATCTTTTCTTAAAAGAAAAAATATTTACAAAAAATAAGTAAATACATAGTTTTATTTGCAAAATAGGAACTTTGCCAATTCGGCATAACACATGTACTATGTACTCACCTACCCACAGAGAGTGTAGTACAGGCGTATGCACACCTACACAAACATTTACACATTTCTCTATGCACTTACATAATATGTGATATCACAGTACTGCTTGGTAAATTAATAATAATAAAATGTTGCGGTTGACTCATTTTTTATTGTCAATTACAGACTTTAATACTCAAAAGCCTGCCCACCCAAGAGTTGAAATCGCTCAACGGTGGGTGATATCACCCAGGTTGAGAAACCGTGTTATAAAGCAATCTAATCCCTTCATGCACAAGAAATATTCAAACTCAAGATAAAAAAGAGCACAATTCAAAATCACTATTGATTAACTAACCAAGCATAATGTATTAGAAATCGTCAAAATAGGTTTTTTCAGTTGGTCCAGCTGACTGGCTATGTAGGTATGTATCATGTGTACAGGCTGAACCAATGGAGCTAGAGGGCTGAAAATTTCAACTTTTACTCCTTATTATGTCTAGAAAATACTTCTTTTATTAAGTCCCCCCATTGGTTTTTAGTAAGTTTTATGTAAGTTTATGCTAAATTGATCCCTTAGTTTGTGTCCGCTTGTTTTTTTTGTTGAAAATTCAGCCTTTTTTTACTAATCACTGCCCAACTTATTCATTGATCACTCCTTTTCCAATTTTTTAATCACCCCCAACACAGCATACTGCCAAAAGACATTGGTCATGTGACAGTTTCTATTGAGTGACTAACCAGACCTGTCTTGTATGTTAACTATGCTGTTAAAATCTTAACTCTGCTGACTACAGGTGCAAATCCTTCAAACTTTTAAATATTTCTAGTGATGCTTTGTAAGTGATTAACTTTTAGGTGGCTTCTCAATGTATTAAATCCAATATATTATAATGAGTTTTTTTTGTCTGGTTTTGGATTTCAGTCTGTCAATTGTTTATATCAAGTTTGTGCAGGTGTATATCATTGAACAACCAAGTAGTAAGGAAATACTGTGTATGTCAGTATATAAGACAGCCAATTAAAAAAAACTATACCAATATTACACTGCATCCAATGTGCTGGTATTATGACTAGGAGGCCACCTACCGAAGCTCTATATGGACAGTTATGGGTCTTGGATGTGTTGCAGTGAGCTGTAGTCCTCCAAATACCCTTGTAAACCAGTCATCTTATTGTAAGTAGTGCCTTCAAGCTGGCTCCGGCTTCAGCCATCTCTACTTGGGCACAACATATCACATTACTACTTACACGCCCCGTTTGCGATATGTGAAATAGACTTAGAAGCGTGGCGTCACTCACTTCACCCTTTGCTATTGTACTCATAGATAGAGGAAGAGATGGAATCATGCCTTTCCCAAGGGCATCAGTACGAAGTGAACACAAACTGTCTCAGCTGGAGTTTGAACTCGGTTGGCCCATGTTTATCCTCCATACCGTTCCCTACATGGTCACCCCGCATCTCCTAGTCATCTTATAGTCAGGCATATACGGTAGTTCTATTTGAAAACTGTATAATAACGGATGAAAAAGAAAAAGAAAAAAAAACAGGTAAATTCAATACGTTTCTTCTACAAGGTTGATTGCATATAACAAAGAGGAGCTAAGCAGTTGATATAATTCACCTTTTGACTCTGTTAGAAGAAAGCCTGCAGGCAACTCAGCCAAGTATATAATTGAGTGTAATATAGAAATACTGGCCCCAAATTTCAATATTAATTCCTATAATTAATTTCTCTGTAATTTCTTTGAAGAATTAATTTGCAGGATTGCGTTGTGAGGTGTGGGGGTGGCAAAATGGTTTGTAACATGAAATACAGAATTGGCAAATGGATTTTCGAATTTCGATTGTGGCTAATACACTACTCCCTGCGCTCTCTCCCATCACCAGATATCTTGACAAAAATGTCTTGTCACAATGGATGATGGAGAAAAAAGTAGGTTGGGAAAACTACTCTCCCATAACTACTGTAACTGTCCAGATAGTAGCAGATGAAAGCTGTTACCCCCATTATCCACCTTGACCAATCATATGCTTTCTAACTGGTAGTATTTCTTTAAATAAATACATTTTTTAAAAGTTGCAAATCAAAATTTTTTATGAAAATTCTATCACATATTTTGAAATCTCTGTTTAAAAAGCCCAACAATGAAGACTGAATGTACATAGCAGTGGCGTAACAACGGTTTTCGGCACCAAGAGGCACAGACAGTTCCTGGGGGCAATGACAGTGCCTGGGGGCAGATGTGCCATATCTTAGGGGAAGGCATAATTATTAATTAAGAGGCATTATAAGCCAGAGGAAATTTTGCCCCCCCCACACACACACATGTACCTGGGGGCAACTGCCCCTATCGCCCACCTCTGGTAGCTAGTCAATATAATTGAAAGTTTGAACACTGAAAGAAGACCCATGTACATATGATAAGAATTTGACCTGCTTTTTATAGAGATGTCAATGGTCATAAAGCCTTCTTTCTCTAGAGCAGTGGTTCTCAAACTTTACCCCAGTGAGCGAAAATGAAATGAGCAATGCTTGGGTATTGATCAAGGCCCATATTTTTCTATATGAAAATGATGTCCGTTACAAGTCTATACATACCTAAACCGCCAAACTGAAATCTAAAAAGATATTCATGCAAATATAACAAGACACAAGGAATCTCATAGGCCACATAAACAACAGGATCCCCCCATTTTGTTAAAAACAAAAATACAGTTAAAAACTTAAAAACTGTATTCATTTAATGACCTTTTCCGACTTCTGCCATGAAGATGTTATTTCAGAATGTACTATTATTTAAAGAAAATCAAGCTAGCCATAAAAATATTTACCCTTTCTTTTGCCTTTCTCCAATCAATAACATGAACCACATAAAAGATTTAGCGAGTTAAAATGGTGTACATATTTGTTCTTGTATCTCACCTCTCTACTTGTGTCTAGATTTATTTTCCTCAAAGTTTTTCAGTTTTGCTATGTGTTGTGTAATTGTAGCATTTATTCTTGAAGTTGTTCACAGTTTTTAGTGTATTTCGATCGTGCTCTACTAATGACTTCCAGTTGTTTATACTTTTTGGTGAGAAAAAGGTTTTTGGCAGTGTTTTCTTATATATTTCTTCTGTTCATTGTAAAGAATATTATTAAAGAATATAACAAATATTAACACACTGTCCCTAGCCAAAATTGTATTATCCAGAAACTTTCTATTTATATTGTAGTTTTAAAACATTTCAATTGATTGTTTCCTGTATTTCTTTTGTTGCATTCTTCAGTTTTTGTGTCCTCATAAATTGGAAATATAAATAATATTAAATACTACATATTAAATAAAATAATTTAGGTGACCAATTGTAAATTGTACAGTTTCACACCTTCACTCACTCGATGTTAAAAAGAGTGTACAAATAAAAAGAAATTAGAGAATTAATGAAAGAAAAACAGAATTTGGATTATCCGCTATAACCATGATAAATATTATTAATATATGAAAATAGTTATGTTGTTGGGTTTTTGTGAAATTTAGATAGGTTTTGTTTACGATCTTGGAAAAAACATTTAGCGATTGTTACTTTTTCTGGGATAAATTCAAAACATTTGGGGACCTCAGAACAGCTTTTTTTCTTCACAAATATTGAAACTTTCTCTGATCAGAGATTTTTCACTCTTTTAAAATCTTATCTGTGAATTTATTTTTAAAAAAAATAATTTTCAAATGAAAACGGGAAACTTGACCATTTAAAATTGGATTTTAAAACTTGAGGGAGAATTTAAAAAAAATAAATACTTAGTTTTAACATTTGATCAGTTGCAATCAACTCTGTTCCGTTTTATGCATCCATAGTCAATTTTGAAAATATCTTGTAAACTAGCTGAGTGACACTTGGGGTATGCAGTTGATTGTGTTAAATCATATAAATTACAGAAGAATTTCAGTTGGCCACTTACAAACACCAGTTCAACTGCATGTCTACTTTATTGTATGATGGCATACAAAGCAATATATTTGACTTATGTGGCACATCAACTGTAAAAATGAAATGAATTAGGCAAAAACATTGCAGTAGTCAATGAACAAAAGTTTTATATCAGCATACTGATAAACATACTCATCGTTCCTTTTTCCTATCATCTGTCACTAAAAAGGTTGAGATATCACAAAATCTAGTGATAAAATCATTAGATTGACAACTCTGTGGTGGAAGTGGGGCAGACATAATATCCGTACTGGACATGTGGAAGGCCCAAAATACATGTTTGGAAAAATTTACACGGCACACATAGGAGATAGTTGCAGCGTATTATTGTGCCTCGGCACACTGTTTGAGAACCACTGTTGTAGAGATATTTGTAGACAAAATGCCATAGCACTTGAGAAGGAGATGTGTTCTTCTTCCCAGAGGCAAGAGACAACCTCTTCTTTGTGCACTCTGGCTCGGCCTATCACTTGATTGTAGAAGCTGTCAATGTCAGTTTCAGATGAGAAGATTTTTGAAGAATGCCATGAGAATGAAGATTGCAAGAAGGAGAAAGTGGCAGCTGGCTGACTAAGCAGCAAAATATAAGAATGGAGCAAGATTGGAGTGGATGAATTATGTTGTCCTCTATTAATATTTGACTAGTATTCCTTCATCTTAATTTCAGTTGCTTTTCATCGCAACCACTTAGACTGTTATAAAGCAGGGTAATATTACTACGACTAATACAAATAGTATACGTAAAAACAATAACAAAATATGGATGCGGTTAGATCTGATTTTCTACCAATCATAAAAGCTTTAGTAGCTCAGTCGATAGAGCAGTTGCCATGCATAGGCAAGTTTCTCAAAGTAAAAAGTCTTGCTTAGAGCTTACTTTATTTCCGATCGGTACTATTTACTCACTGCCGTAGACTGATGGTCTGAGTGGTTACAATGAAAAGCTACTGAAGTTAAGATGAAGGAAATAATAGTGAAAGATTAATGATGGTTGACAAAGCTCCAACTTTAAAAAATGTTGTCCTTCTATGAGGACATTCATTCTCAAGTTGAAAATCTTTCTCTCGACAAATCTTCAGACTGCACTTATATAAGTTATATGTTATAGAGAACCTCTATGTATAAGCTTCAAAATAACATTTTAAGTGACTTTTAATAATGTCAGGTTAAATCATCATCATTATCTATCAACATCATATCATTTATTGCGAACAATGCATGACAATGGTTTTCAGTAGGAGCACGTGTGAGCTCCCATGATTCTTCCCAAGGCTCTGCTTAAATTATTGCATTAAAATAGTTGGATTTTCAGCTTGTTAAACTCTTATCCCGAATTTAAGTAGAAAACAGATAAATAAGAGGTTGATGATTCCATCCTGAGAGAATCATGGACTTACAGAAAATTTTAGCTTCAGAGTAAGAAATATTATACCTCTAGGGCTAGTCCTTTATACAAAGAGTGATACAAAGAGTGATACAAAGGTGCTATAAACACAATGATTATAGAATCTTAATTAGAAACCATCAGTCAAAACTGCCATCAAAACTGGTTGGCTATCTGTGTATCATGCATACAGGCAGCACCAATGAAGCTAAAGGGCTGAAAATTTAAACATTTACTCCTTATTATGTCTAAAAAAACTTCTTTTTTGTTTTTTGAACCCCCCCCATAGGTTTTTTAATGGATGGTTCAATTTGCAATGTAAGTTTATCCTAAATTGGTCCCTTAGTTTGTGGCATTCACATTTGTTTTTTGAAAATTCAGACTTTTTAGTGATCACTGCCCAACAAAAGGCGAGAGAAGTAACTTATTCATTGATCACACCTTTTTACAATATTTTAATTGATCACCCCTAACATGGCATACTGCCAAAAGACATTGGTCACGTGACAGTTTCTATTAAGTGACTAACCATACCTGTCCATTTTAAATTGTCTTTTGTTGTCTAAATTATGTTAAAATCCCTATAATATATAAAGAATTGTATGCCTATTTCTAAATGCTGTATAAGATGTGTATCAAGCTGGAATATTCCAAAAGCTGAATTTTGAAGGCATGAACACAGAAATTTGCAGACAAGATTTGCAGATAAAAACTTTTGTTGTTTTATTGCTAAATAAAAATCTACAATTCCTAAACATTGTTAGATCCTGTTGAACTTGTTTGAAAGTTATGTTTGTATGAATGTTTATAGCAAATTGAAATTGCTCCAAGCACAAACCAACATTGTTCAATTCTACTAACTGATTTTCCATATGACCATTATTAACCATTAATAGAGCAGAAGACTCTTCTAGTAGAATTAGTAATTCTGACTAATTCTTTTCACTAGTGTTATCCACTACACAAGATGAATATTTGCTTAGGCTGGTCCTATTTAACTAGTTGATCAGAACTGATGGCTACTTTATTTGATTAAAAATAAACTTTCTATATCAGTGACCACCATTTGATAAACATTTTTGTCATTGTTTACCCCCATAATGGCAGAAGCCAGCATAGGAGTGTAAAGAATTAAGACTGACTGTCAGATTTATTGGGGTGTAAAAGGCTTGAATTTCAGCCAGTTAGTTTCTGTTGCTTCTCTTAGATGAACTTCAACCCCACCACCGATATTGACAGGTTATGATTTCTTTAAAAGGTCAGGCATTTTCTTTTTTTACCCCCTTTTCTTTTGTTTAGAAAAAGAACCGTTTCCAAACTGCAGATTTCTTCTACAAAGAAAGATTCTTTTGGCAGCTGGCAGTAAAAACAGTTATTGTCAATCACATTACCCCCATCTCCTGCCAATAGCAAGGGGACTTTTGGCAGGGTTCACATTCACCATTTCTTTGATTGTAAGAAGAAGATAAGGATTATTGAAAAGAAGTGGTGGAAATAGTTTTTCTTCTATTAATTTTAGGTTGTCTCAAAGGTTCGGAATAAATGCTGTCTAGATAGCTTATTAACAAAGAAATAAAATTTAATTTCAGTGACTGTTTTTCTTATATACAGGTTTCCTCGCTATCGTAAAGTAGATGATTCAAAGCAAAAAAGTGGTGTAAAGCAAACTTTCAGACTTTATTAAATTTGACTAGTTTTTAGCTTCATCCTAATTTTAGTTGTTTTTATACAACTTATTAATTCAGGCCACTGTTTCTATGGCAACAAATTAATAAGTTGTATGAAAACAACTAAAATTAGGATGAAGCTAAAAACTAGTCAAATTTAATAAAAAAGTGGTGTGAAACATCAATATACATTTTCAATTTTTATGTTTAATTAACTGCTGGGTTAAAATGGATCAGACAACATGAAATTAACCACAAATGATTAATGATTATCCTTTATCCTTAATAAAAAGTGGTGTGTTACAATACTTCATCCAATAATAATAAAGATTGGTATATAATTCAAACAAATGCATAATTCAAACAAGCTTAGCAGGACGCCACGTGAGACCCGCAGAACCTGCAACTGCAGGAGTGCGGGGCGATCTCTGGGGGTGAGGTATATCTGAGGAACCTTGAAGAATCTAAAAAATAATCTTAAAACAATTTGCAGCCACCACTGCATTTAGGTTGAGATGTTTGCTGCAATAGGTTGATGCAAAAGTTTCTGGCATTTTTTTGATAATATTTTTTATTCGTATAAATTAATAGTGTCATTATTTAGTCATCAAAGTATTTTTCCTGGCTTTCTATGACCGTATGCCACCTTTCAGATAAATTGTGTATTATATCATAAAAGAATATTTCTAGTTTTGATTCAATGAATTCTTCAATATCTTGAACTCGTTGGAACCACTGAATTTGCCGCATTTGCAAGATTTGCAACATGAGGACAACCATTGTCATCCAGCAAAATCACTGGTCAACTTTATTGCCCGGAGGTCTTTTTTCTTCAAATGCATAATTCAACTGCTCACTGTAGCATTGCGCAATAGCAACAAATGCAGAGAATAACTTTTTCCCAGTAGATTCTATTTAGCAGGGCGGTGCGTGGGACCCACAGAACCTGCAACGGGGGGGGCTCTGGGGAACCTTGAAAATCCATTAAAAAATCTACAAAATAATCCTAAAAACTTTACAGCCACCATTGCATTTAGGTTGAGATGTTGAAGGCTGTCTGGAATCTAGGCATGATTTCCTCACCGAATTCTCGTGATAAATACATTTTTCATTCCAACTGACTATCCTGTTCAAAAATAGCTTTTTTCTCTGTCAAATAAGAAAAAGACAAGTGCTTAAACCAAGGGTAGGCAACCTATGGCCTGCTGGCCTGATCCAGCCTGCCAGCAAATACTGGGAGACTATAATTACTTTTTATGTTTTAAAGCTTCTTTGTGTCTTTTAATAGATTCGAATAAATTGCCACTAAATTACTAATCAGCATCCTAGCATGTTATAGCATGTGTTATTCATTGATTTGAGCCAAAATATAACTATGTAGATGTATTTAAATGGATAATGTCCATATTTCAAGCTTTTTTATGCCATTTGTTTGGCTAACCGTCCACTCATTATTACATGATCTGCAAAGACAAAATGGTTGCCAACTCCTGGTTTAAACACTGACTGGTGTTCCTTTCCATAAGTTCATATGGAAGTCATTTTCAATGCTTCAGAATTTTTCCTAAGGATTGCAAATGATGTGCTACAGTTGACTGAAAGCACAAGTAATAAAGGCTTGTAAACTTCAAAGACACTTCCAAAATTTTCCTACCATTGTACAGAAGATTGCACTGGCAGTGTATTGAATAGTGATTCAAGGCAATTCACAGATGGCAATGAATGCAGTAAAAGCAATAATCTTTCTGCAGCAGGTAACAAGATATTTCACTAATATGACACCACACAAAAATAACCCAGTCCCAAGTAGAGTCCAAGTAAAATTTCAAGTAATAATAAATTTTGAAATATTTTCATGTGCTTAGATTATGAATTTCATTTGCTAATAATAATAATACAGCAGACAGCATGCTGGTCCCTTTACCACTGATAGTGAGTTTAATCCTCCCTATGTGCTTCAGCATGTCTGGACAGATGACCATGGACGTCCACTGCCACTTTTCCAGGGGGGGGGGTCACTGCCATTTGCAGTGTAAGCAAGTACGACCCACTGTATGATCCAGATGTCAGATGGTGCACTTGACCGTTAATGGAGATGCATGACGTGACACGTGACAAATAATAATACAGTCTTTTTATATAGGAACATTAAGTTGGGGTTACATAAAACAATTGTACTGCACCATTATCGTTTATTGACTATAAAGTTCCAACTTCCAAACCTCTCGCCCCATTTGTCTGTCAGTTAAATGTCCCTTGGCCAAACATCTGTCGGCTAAGTGACCGGTATCTGTGCTCCAGAAATGAAGTATGTCCAATGATTTAAAACAGGGAAGGAACTGAAAGAGGAAAGAAAATATGGCATGTCATTCAGCATATTTTTAGGTAACAAAATAACAATGCAAATATACAATTTTAGACAGACACAGAAATATTGACTCTTTATGTAAAAAGTAAGTGAACCCCAATCTAGAAACACTCGCCAACATTTGGGTTTTAGTCATCACACACTAAATCCATACAAGACTGTTGGGGTGTTTCATGAACTCCAGGTTAAGAATGAATGCCCTAAGAGCATATGAACCAATTTCACATTGAAAACACTTTGCTCGAGGCATTCACATGAGTTGCAGGTAAAAAGAAATGGTGGGGATGCAAGGCAAAAGAAACACTTTTAAGATGTTATCAATCAGTTATCTGTCTGAAAGCCTCTCCATCCTCTTCACGTTTGCCATCTTTCAGTTTGTCAGGAAGTGCACGATAAAAGATGGAGTGACACAAGCAGTGCCAAAACCATAAGTGGAATTGTCGGACAAATGCATTTCTCTGCATTTATACATCAGTACGGTGAAATGTATGTGTATGTGTCTGTATACATATGTGTGTGAGTATGCACATTTGTTCATATGTACAAGTGTATATATGCAAACTGAATAAGGCTGTTTGAAGTGTATCTGTGTATATTTTCTTAGTATTTACAGCAGGTGTATATATATATATCATTGTGAGGGTGCATTTTAGAAATCTCTCTTTGTGTGTATAAGAGTGTTTGCAAGTATGTTTGTGTACATAAGTTACATTACAGGGTATCTCTATATACGTATGTGTAGTTTATGTATCTACTTAATGTATTTATATATAAATTTATTACTTAAAACTTTTTATATATGTAAGAGGCAAACACGGATATGTATAAACAGATACACACATTCAAATAGTTCTTCGGACGATTGAACTCCTTCTTGTTGTCTGTGTTTCAGCCAATCCATTCTTCACCCTTCTTCTATCCTTATAATGTAGGACCTGGGTGTTTCTGTGTCATTGTCTTGTCGGGTTTGGGTCTGTTGAGCAGCAGAAGCCATGTATTTATGTGCTAACACACAAGTATCTTGATGTATTTACATGCAAGTATTTGTGTGTATAAATACGTGTTTATGTGTACATGTGTGTCATGGTTTTGCCTGAATTATATTGTTTTTCCTGAAATTTTAACTTTTTTGTCTGCATTTTGGGGGGTGCACCCCACCAACTTGCGCACCTATCATCTTGTATGTGGCTTAAATGTATTTGATGTGTGAGTCTTTATTACTGACTCTGGGTGTATCATTTCACAAACATATATTGGAAATTCAGTATTTGTGTGTCTATAACAGAGTATATACATCAATGATGGAGGGTGTAAAAGTGTACATTGGTGAGGTTGGGCCAAAATTTAGGGTTAGGATTGAAGCAAGTAATGTCTATGTATATACTGCTCCTGATTGTGTATAGAGACATACATATATCAGCTTTGCATCTGTGCATATATGTGAATATATGAAAACATGTGTGTATATGGAAACAGATCCATGCATTTGTATTTAAATGTCTGTATAAGTGATAACATTTCTTTTTTCTGTGTATGCATTTGCACATTTAAACTAATTTAATAGTGTAGATGTTTATATATCTATGGGTTTCTTTATACAGATAAGGCAATGTGATCTGTATGAATATTTATGCCTGCATTTGTACTTGTATACATGCGCATATATAAATATATATATAAACACACACACATGCATTACTTACGTATGTCAGTGAATGGAAAGCTTCAATCAAGTTGTTATTTGAATGCCTTCAAAAGGGAGGCAACTCTTGACATGAACAAATCCAAGAAACTATTTCCTTTCTAAAAGTCAGTTTTATTTGTGTGCATGTGTGCATATGTGTA
>VCCN01003854.1:9015180-9064446 GCA_006491835.1 Architeuthis dux
AATAAATTCCTGTTATTTTGTCTCAAATGAAGATTATATTGTAGGGCAGTGATTTATCTCCAAGTGTTTCAGAGTCTAAATAATTTTCCTGTAATGTTAAGCATCTTTATGAATTTTTTTAGAACATCTTGAAACATTAACAATGAGTGGATCAATATCTGAGTGCATTCGCTCATTCAGAAACAGCAGCTGATTTCTCACCCTGAAAAGAATCTACATTTCTGAGGCTTCTATTTATATCTTTGCATCGAGCATGAAAATATATCATGAAATGAAATTAAAAAATTTGTGTTCTCATCTATGTATATAAATCTAATACTGTACATCAAGTCTCTAAATATTACTATGTAGGTACACCAATAAGCGTTTATTTTACACAAAAAATACCTATTTTGCAACATAATCTCCTACTTTGTCAATGCACATATTGCTTCTCTATTGATTACATAGATTGAACATTAAACTGTAACACAAAGTCCATTCACCGGAATCTTAACAAAGCCCTCAAAATTATGAACTTTGATAACTATGATGCTAAACCTAATCCAATCTTTAAAATGTTTGCTATATTAAACTTTGAGGATAGCTTCAAATTCATAAAGGAAATCAAGTTGATTTTCTCTGTGCCTTATTTGTTAAAACTTCAAAACAACATAAATATAGCACACGGCAAGCAACAAATGATAAATTTGCTATCTCTTCTGTAAGAACAAATTATAAAAAAAAATTACACACTACAGTGCAAAACTATGGAATGAAATCCCACTTGATATTCGTAATAAGACTTCAAAAGCTATTTTTAGAAGCCACTATAAAAAATAGCTTTTACAAAACTATGAATGAAGATTTGAACCTCTCCCTCACTCTGTTTTCTATTCTTTACTGCTATTTTTTTAAAACTTTCAAACTCTTAATGCCACAGTAAAATCACTTTGTGCCAATCCGTATCCCCCCTCCCTTCTTCCACTTAATTTCCCGTCCCCCTTCCCTTATCCCGTTACCATTTACTAGTACTCTCTTTCTTTCTTTTAATATCAGTATTGTATTTTATTACTTTCTCTCTTATTGTTATCTCAAATTTGGATTGTATGACTTTGTAAAATTACCTCAAACTTATTGCCTTAATTATTTAAAAACAATTATTGTAATTAATCTATTTTCAAGCTTATCAACTTTTATAAATAAACTATATAGGGTGCTTGACTCGAAAACCGTTTCCGTTCCTCCCAGAGTCCCAAGCAATTCTTTTTTATTTAGCTTTCCCTAATTATTTTTCTTAATTGTATTTTCAGATGAATTTTTATGGCTAACTCTGTTATTACTATGTACATTGTTGCTGGAATAAAATTTGAATTGAATTTAATTGATAATGGTATTGTCTATAATTTTGAGAAGAGTCATTAAAATTAAAAGAGTTTTTCAGACAATTGACATTCTTTTTGTTATTTTTGTTGTTCCCAATATGTTTCTGCTGATCCATTCTACAGCCTTCTTCAAGTGCACTATCTGTATGGAAAGAAAGGGTCTCTTTTTCTGGTATCACAAAGTAAAAAAACAGTAGCAAACAGAATTTAAAAAAGAATTATACAGTGATAATTTTAGATAAAAATTCTGCTAATAACTGTGTCAGGCTATAGACTTATTTATGCATCCTCATATCTACATTAGTCAGAATAGATTTCTGGAATATTGTAGATTTTCTTCTTTTCTAATCAAACAATAGGAATATTTATACCTGAAGTTATTATGGATTTTACACGTAAATGAATGAAAAGACTTTAGCAACCAATAAGGGTTGATAGCATTTCATGAAAACCAACTCATCTACATACTAGTTTGAACTCACCAACCATGCTTACTCTTTTAACCTGTTTGCTGCCACAGACGAGATAACTTGTCTTTGCAAGTTGCCAGTCCAGTGCCATAGAAGATATAACTTGTCATATGATAATGTGTCATTCTTTCCCCTCAGCAATTCCTACAACAGCTAAGTAATAAAACCCACTAGAAAGTGTAAAGTATGTTTAAAAAATGCAAAACAGCAAGAGAGTAGATACAAATGTATTGAATGTAAGATGGTCTAATGTGTAGATTCATGTTTTAAGATATTTCATACTCTTTTAAATTATCAAAATATTTTATTTTAACACTGCTAATAAAACTGCTTTAAACATGCAATAAAGATTTTCTATTTTCATCAATTTATTATGAGAAAAACCCAGCAGCGAACAGCTTAAAATTATAGTATCATCTGCGCTTGTGCATAGATATTTACTAAGCTCAGATTATTATAGCACAAGGCTACAAAAGTGAAGCATTCAGTGGGGATCAAATTCACTTTCAATGATTTTTAAGACTCTCTTGCTTACCTTTACACCATGCCCTAGGTGCCCTAGTGTATGTATGTGTATGGAGGAGGATCTGTGTGTGTCTGTAAGTGTGTCACATCAGCATCTCTTTTTTTAAATGATGACTGATTTTGATTTAATTTAGGCAGGAAATAACTTTAGGGGTTCTGTAGCTGGAAATTATCGAACTTGGCCAAAATAAATGAATAAATAAGGCATAGCATCTGATTTCATATTGAACAAAAAAAATCAGTGGAAAGAAGGAAAAACAGGAAATGTTTAGGGCTGCTGCTACTGCTTTTCATGTTCACACACACACCTCACACACCTCACACTATACTATACTATAATAACGGTACCGTCTAACACAGCGAAAGGGAAGTAACCAAATTCACTTTCATGGAGTATTACTACTACTAGTACAAATTGTTTGTAATTGTTGCTAAGTCTTAAACCCTCTAGAACCTGATAAGTACTGCATCTAATAAAAAAAACCCAAAAAACAGGTGGGTGAGAAGAGTAATTCTGGACCTTCCAGGTTAAAAACTAATAAGTGGGTACACAATTACTCTGACCTGGGCTCAATACTGTCAGAGTTACTCCTCTGAGGGGGAAGCAGACCACCACAGTCAGCGCACATCTGCTTCTGTTAGAGTGTCCAGGATCTGTGATCAAAGCTGCAGACAGCCATACTGTCCTGATTCTCCTTCAAATGGTCGGTAGAACCCTATAGCCAGCTCAGAATGTTCACGTCCTGTGGTTTTACCGTTGAAACATCACTGCAAACCCCCATAGTTAGCTCAGGCATCTGCCAGGAGAAGGACACTCCTGTCACACCTATGACCTATGGGCTCAGATCCTACTCATGCCACTTCGGTGGCCCATAGGATCCAAACCCTTGCAAGCTGCACTTCACCTTAAAACTTCAATGCTCAGGCTGGAGGGTTATTCTGCCATCTATGGTCCTTCTGCTGTGTGGAATAACCCACCACAAATCTATATTTGCGAAGACAAGCCATTCATTTATTCACTTATCTACTAAATGCTTTATAAGGGTATTTGGAGGACTACTACTCACTGCAACTCATCCAAGTGTCATAACTGTCCATATCAGGCTTCAGTAGATGGCCTCCTAGTCATAATACCATTGGATGGAGTTGACTTTTTAAAAAAGTTATCATTCGTTTTATATATAAGGTATATTTCTCGTGTTTTCATGCTGGCAATGGCCAAAATGACCACTAAACAAAAAAATCTCTTTGTCTCAATTCAAACTCAAAGGAGTTGTTTTAAAATAGTTGTCATCAAGTTAAATAAAAAAAACAGAAACACTTGATTAACCAAGCCCCATTATTTCAATCAGCCCCGTGCATTATACGAAAAAATGCATGTCAGCACCCTAGCAGTGAGGAAACAATCTAATGTCAATATGCTCATAATTCAGTGCTCAATCATTGCATGTGCATTAAAAAGAAAATATAAATTCTTTATTCCCATCTTACAATAAAACAAAAAGAAAGAGATTATTGAGTGTATATAAAATATGTATTTCTTTCATCTTAATTTCAGTTGCTTTTTATCACGTCATTAAGACTTATCCTGCTTTTCTGTTGCCGATTGCAAGATTAAATTTTCTTAGGCCCATGTCTTTTAATAATGTTTTAAAAATAAAACATCAGTTACCTATTTACATTGAAATAATCAATATTTGTTTTAAGTAAATTCATGGCAGAATTATTAGAGACCATTAAAAAACAAGTAATAGCTTTCTTGCAAAGGCACTTCAGAAATTATTCATCTAATGCTTAATTGTGCAATTTAAGGCATCACTTGGAGTATCAAGCCTCAAAAACCATTATTGCAGAAGGTTGATAAGCAGTTTAGAAATTGCTACATTAATAACATTTTTTGAATAATATGAAATAGCATACCTGGTAGTGGTCTGACTGCTCTTGTGTCTCCATCACTCCATCCATCGTCACTATCAGTGTGAGATGAAATCAAGTCTTTGCGTGGACTTGATGGCATTGATTGTCCATTTTCATCAAAATCATCTATTTCCTGTAATCAAGAAAAAAAGTAAAGAAAAATAAAATGTATTCTTAATAAAAAAAAAGTAGAATTAAAGAATAAAAAAACAATTTCTTTAATGTTAACACAAAAAAGAAAAATACATCAGGCCATATCTTAGACGATATAAATAAAATAAGAAATTACATCAATAATTAGTAATATAGCTACCAGATACAGTAGGTTAATCTGATATTAGGTTGACTTTTTGTATTTAATTAATGAAGTTGAGAATTTCACAACTTCAAGGATTTTTATTATTTGAAATAATCTCCTGGCGTTTCAATATATATCAAGTTGTACTGAAAGTTTTGTCCGATATTTCAATTTATTAGCGATGTGTAATTTTTTCATGCTCTGTGATTATGTAATATTTTTGTTTTTTTAATGTATTTTTTAATGTTGAAAAGACAATATTTTATTAGAGGCATTCTATATAAATAAATAAATAAATTTGGTAACACAAATATAATGATGATTAAAGATACATAGAATCATTAATATACTCTCCTTCACTTACGATAAACTTATTCTATCTATCCACAAATTTCTCAATACCAAATTTGTAAAATTCCTTCAATTTTTACCTGAAATAAGAGACTAAATGATTTTCAACCTCTTCTCTTGAAATGAATCTTTGTCCATTAAAATAGTTTGGCAAACACCTAAACAAATAATAATTGGAGCAAAGTCAGGAGAGTATGGTGTATGAATCATTTTTTTCCATCTGAATGCCTCTAGGATATCTTTAGTCACTCAAGCGGTATGAAGATGTGCATTATCATGATGAAGAATGACCTCTTATCTGTTCATTAACGATGGGCGGTTTCTGTCCAAAGTTGCTTTCAAACAACAAATTTGTTGGCAGTAAACTTCAGAATGTTTAGTTATCATTTAAAGGTTTGTAATTGATAATTTCTTGCATATCCTACTAAACACTCAACAAGATCTTCTTTAGATGAAGCTCGTCTAACAACAATCGGCACATTGCTGTATAGACAGGTCATGTGGGACCTATTTTCCAACCGTTGATACTTTTCCCAGCTTCTTCAAATTGCTATGAAATGTCATTGAATTGTTTGCTAAGTTTCCTGACTGTAACAGCAGGGTAGAGATGGCATTTCAGCTGTCTTATTCAAACATTATCAGTACCAAAAAAAAGAACTTTCACTACATTCTAATATTTTGGATATAAAACAATAGAGTCGCAAAGTGCTGATGTCATCAGCTAACTTCCAGTTCTAACCATAAAGATTCTACTACTGTTTTTCAATAGGGAACATTTTGCTTGTTTCTTTTTTCGTCACTTTTTTATGTATTTCGACTGCAATTTCACACAGTTTGTCAGTATAGGGTACGCCAGTTTATACTGAATAATAAATTTTGATAACTTAGTCATTTTATCAATTTTTCATTAGTTTTTTCCCTTGGGAAGTTCTAGCAGACAAACATTAATGCCAATGGACAGTTGACAACAAAGTGACATGTCGATAAATATGCTCAAAACTAGTAACCATGTCAATTTTATTGTAATAATCTTTCTGTTATTATTAAGAAGAAAGATTGTAGAAAATTTTCATCTAAAATTTATTTGGTAAACAATAACTCTGACGTTATTGTGGTTGAAAACACTTAACTTACAAAAAAAAGTGGTGTAAATGTAATACTTCAGATTCGAAAAAGTTAACCTTTGTTTTTTAAGAAAAGATATATTATACTGAAAGCATGCAAAAAGTATTAGAAATGGGAACATGTATGCATGTATACCTTTGCATACAAAAATATACATGAAAACAAATAGAAAAAAGGCATCTCTAACTTCTGCATCCTACTTCCTTCTTTCTTTCAGTGAGAGAGAGAGAGAAACATACATTCGTACAGTCACATTTATAGAGTAACACATGCATATCATCATACTGAAGCACTTTATAACGAAAATATGCAAACAGGTTTGGTTAGTCACTCAATAGAAACTGTCATGTGACCAATGTCTTTTAGGGGCATACCATATTGGGGGTGATCAATTAAAACATGGAAAAAGTGTGATCAATGAATAAGTTACTTCACTATTTTGTTGGGCGGTGATCATTAAAAATGTCTGAATTTTCAAAAAACAAGCGTGAAGGGATCAATTTAGCAAAAGCTTACATTGCAAATTGAATTCCACACTAAAAACCTACTTGTGGTGAGTGGGATTTTCAAAAGAAATTTCTCATAATAAGGAGTAAATGTTTAAATTTTGAGCCCTCTAGCTCCATTGGTGTTGTCTGTACGCATGATACCTACATAGCCAGCCGGACCAACTTAAAAACTGAAGAAACCTATATTGACATAGTTTTGATGGTTTCTAACATAAATACAAAACAATATCACACCCATACATAGGTGTACACTAAACATAGTCACATGCACATGAGCCGCACACATTTACGTATATACCAAACACCCAGACTCATACACATTGCAACACATACATTTGATAAAGGAAGACGAACCCACAATCAACTACACAGAGTAAAATACATATACATACACAGATGCATAATTGCACATTAACACATACACACACATGCACACAAAAACAGCAAATGAAACACAAGGGATGTTTAAGCATCCAATTTTTAAACACGCTTTCCATGTCATTTCAATGGATCAACTAATTAGTTAACTCATTATGTGTTCGTCATGCTGCACGCAAATCAGCTTCTGACCAAGATGGCATTCAATTCTCAACAGAACATAGTTGCAGCAGCACGTACAAGCAGAATAGAATGGAATGCAGGCACCAACAAATTCCTGCGAGGAAAGCATCAATCGAGAGCAAACGTCTTCAATTGATGATGATAATGATGATGATAGATGAGGAAGCAGTCAGCCGTGCAGTAGTGTAGCACTGCCACTTCTTTGTAACCACTCCACTCGACTTCCTTTTCTAATTCATAACAAAACAACCTTGGCCTTAGAACTTGGTGAGTATCCACTCCACACAAGATGAATGCTTCATCCTTTTAATTGTGGGCTTAGATTGCTTCACTTAATTACTGTACTGATTCCAGTTCAAGAGAGTTCACAGTTTCAACAGACAACAAATTCTATTCTGAGACTTAGATAGATATACTGACTTAATGTGTTGAAAATTGCACAATGACACTTTCAGAGGTAGAAAGAATGATATAAAAAAACTAATAAACGCTCTAATGATGATGGTGTGTTGATACCTCCTTAAAAAGAAATCAATGATCTTTCTCTGTAGGAAAAACCAGATACACCGTGGAAATTCCATGCGTGTTGACAACTAAGATTATCTATTATCTCATGCTTTTGCTCTTCTCTCACCATATTCTTATTCTCTCCCATATCCTTTCTTAATTGCCCATCCATGATTGTATCTAAATGTTATACAAACCTGGATTAGTTTCATATGCGAACATCTTCCTATCCCCTCAATAAATTCTTTAACTTTCTTTTCTTGTCTCTCCCCCTTTTTAAACTATCTAACTTTCCTTTCTTCTCTGTCTCTCTTCCTACCCCTTCAGTAAACTACCTAACTTTCTTTTCCCCCTTTTTCTTCCTATCGACTTATCAGAATTAAAGCATAACATTTGAATGCCGGAAGGTAGGAACAAGCAAAATAATATTATAGTTTAGTGCTGTGCATTCAACAAAAACTGCATGATATAAAATACTACCAACCTTAAATCATGAAGTCTTTGTTTTACTAAACAACTAAAACATCAAATTCACAACCAAGCCAGGTACATTAGTGGGAATGGCACCACTAGCAATAGTTAATTGCAAAGCACATGACCTCAAAAATTAGCTGGGTATGGCTAGGTTGTAAAATATCAAAGAAATATCTTATGACAAAGAATAACTACAAAGAGTTGATTAGTGAAAAAGCTCTGGTGATAAGCTATACTAACAGGGGTATAGCTGGAGATTTGGGGGCCGAGGGGGCTGGGATCCTTGAGGGGCCCCCTTCAACATTTAGTGAGGTTTGTTATTGTATAATGTTAGTAGAAATGCAGAGGTGAACTACTATTCATAAAGCTTTTGGGGGCCCCCTCCATTGGGTGCTCCGGGGCGATTTAAAATCACCCACACCCTCCCTCAGCTATGTCCCTGTATACTAGATGACTTTTGAATGTATTCAAAGTACATTCAGTTTGAACACTGAATGCTACCTACACTCCCTCAAAACTAGGTTTTGATGTCACAATCTAACAGACAATCAACCCATTAATAGTTCATACTTACCTGTGGTGCATCTAACACTTCCAATATTCTTACAGGAGAACTTTTATCATAGGAAGTATTAAAATATACAAATCTCAATACTATTGACTATTCTATTCTAAACCATAATCTATTGAGATGGAAAAACTATTGATTTCCACAGTCAGGCTATTGCAAAATGTAAAAGCTAAGTATAAAAGAATGGTAGGGTAGAAGGAAAATATCATTAAAGATTTACAGGCAATGAATAATATAACACACATACACACATATATTTGTACATAGAACACATACTCAGGAATATTCATAATATATGAAAAATATGGGTTTAAAGCCATATTCTTCATTTATATGTATATGCCTACATTTCTACATTCAGATATTTTTGACATGCCTAGTGCTGTTTTGGCCACTCATCAAGCATAATAGGTACCACTTTGGAAAGGGAGCATTTCCATGTATGCCAAACCAAGTGTATTAAGCAGCTGGTATCAAATAGATTAAAAAGATCAAATATTAACCAGTACATGCCTCATATTTGAAAACATGAGCCAGCTTATACAAACATATCTATACACATACATACATATAAAACTAGAGTTTAATAACAATAAAGGAATCATAAATCCTGACCAAGTTCACATACATAATAATTAAATACTAGTCCTAATAAAGGGTAACTAATTATTCAAAATGTAAGCCTGTAAAATTGGGAGATTTGCTTCACCCCTTTCACTTCCACAACAAATAGAAGATTTGAAGTTTAGATAAACTTTAAGTCTTGACTAAAGCCAAATAAAACTTATCAATAAAGCTGATTAAATAACAGAATTACATTTTCAATCAAATCATTCAAATAGTAAGATATAGACATTCCTGATGAGGTGTTCTATAAATGTGGCATTTTGGAAAATTTTGCTTTGTCTAAGTAAATCAAAAGTAGCAGTAAACATCTATAAAATTGGCAACCAGTCTAGGAGAAGGCCTCATTTCAATTCAAATTGTTGAATGCACAGCACAGCACTATAATATTATTCTAAAGTCTAAACCCTCACTGGACTCGGTGGACTGTGCAGAGGAAACCAACTGTTAATTTAATAGACACAAAGGTGACAATCAACAATGCGTTGTGTGCATCCTAGTCTGTTTCCAGCCATCTTGACAGTGTTTTGCCATTAGACCCAGGCAGACAGGGACAAGGCAGTATGGCTGACGACTCTCCCTCACTTTAATCCAAGTCAAGCACAAGTCATGACTTCAGATCCTGCAGTGCAACTGCACCACTCAGAACTGAAGCCATGGTCATCAACTGCAAAGGACGAACATCATCAGTGTATTGAGTTTGATCCTTACTGGGGATGCCATTATTGTGACTGTGTTAAGCAAAGCTGAGCTTGAAAAATATCTACTACTTAAATAATTTGTGGGGTCTGCGTTTGCGCTCACATTGATAATAATGATTTGCGTTCCATCTATCTAATTATTTATCTTACTATAATTCCCCTATCTTTTGTGAGATCCCCCAGATATTTAAATAAAATTTCATCCAAGAGTTCATGATGGCGATGATTTTCAAATAAGGTATGATTCAATAAATACATAGTTCAAATCCTTGATCTCTTATTGGGGCCAAAGTCCCCATTTAGGCCTTCTGCAGGAACTAGCTGAAAATATAGCTTGTAGGGCAGGGTTTCAGCTAGTAAAGTTAATTAAAAAATGATATGATATATAGAAAATCATGTTTGTATTCCACTATATGAATTTATTTGAGATAGTATAATGTTTGAAGCAATTGAACATCCTATTCTTCACCCATGTAGGCAGCACTTGTTAAATACAATTAATAAGTAAATATTTGATGAAGAAAACTAGTTAAAAATTAACAATGAAAAGACTTCATCTCAATATTTAAATAACTTAACACTAAATTACTAGCATTAAAATAGCAGTAAATCGTAACAAAATCCTACAGTAATATATCTACCAAGAGCAAACATTCAAAAAATTAGTTTTGATAGAATATATGAACTGCCAAATTGTTTTATATACACATCATGCTAAATAGTTAACACAACTGATAACGGAGGTGTCTCAGTCATCGATTTGGTTATGGTTTCGGATCTTACAGTCATACAAAAACATTTATGAATGTTGAATTTAGAAAATATTACTTGATTAAAACCTGTTATATACATTTTAAAAAATATGAAAGCCTAAAAATAAGTTATTTTATGAATATAGATCCAAATTATGAACACATACAGAAAAATAGCATGAGAAACAAATAAAGAGATAGGGAGAGCAAAATTTGTCCATTTTAAAAAGATTTCCAAGAAAATCTTTGTGGAAAAGTCAATAAAGAGGGTTACAGATTGTAACTACAGCTCGGCTCGTACTCTTGACGAAGGAAAAGGTTTGACGCTTCTTACTGGTGTACAGAACGATCTTTATTTTGTGTTAACTTTACGTACAGTACAACTGTTAACTCTACGTGCAGTACAACATTCAGTACAACATTCAGTACAACGTTCAGTACAACGTGAAAACTGCAAATAATAAAGCCATGAATTAGGCAAATACACGATACATAAAGAACGGTTAACATCGTAAACCGACGTACATAATGTTTACGTTTGAACGTGTAAAGCCATTAATACAACAATAAGGCCATGAATTTAGGCAAATACACAAACACATATAGACGGTTTGGAACATTGTAAATGATACACGCACAATCACTCAATATCTACTGGAGAAATGAGTTCATGAAGCTTGTTTGGAGTGGCAATCTAGATCGAGGCGAATCGAGCCAGAGCACAAAGGTTTGAGACAAAAGGTGAAAAACGCTTTTCTGTTACCGTAATTCGCCTTTGCCGGTGTAGATGGACTTAGGATTCTGATGTCGTGATCGGATGAGGAGAGGTCGTGCTCCCAAGACGATTTTCTGCGGGACTGCCGGAAGAGCCCGGCAGCGCCTTAATATGGGCCAAGAAATGTGTGTGTGCGCCGAACACGTGTTTCGGATTAACCCTGTAATCATAAGGTCAATTCATTCTGACCCCGGCCTCGGCTTTCCTCGGAGAAAAATGTTCATAAATTTACCGGGGAGGTCCCTGGAGTCTTTCGATCCCACTTATATTCTCGTTAGTGGTGACAAGGCCAGGCGAAAAACGACTTTGTCTGTCTGCGAAGACCGACTCCCTATCATCAGGAGCACACGGTGGCGCCTGGTGACTCCTCATCCCAAGTCTTACATACAGACACCTGGTTCCTTTGAAATTTCTACCCTATCCCAAACCATGTGCGTCTGACTTCAGCTACACAGATATTAAAAGAAGCTTATCCAAAGCAGATTTTGTTTGATTTCATTTAAAATCGGTAGTGGTTTCCAAAAATTTACATCACGATACATGAATAATCTTCCCTATTATTTTTTTTTTAATCATCCACCCGTTTGTACCATTGAGAGTATTGCAGGATTATTTTACTCAAGCATTTTATTATAATCCCCTTCCGGCTTACTAACCCGTCAACGCTTCACCAGAGCACCATTAACTGTATCTTTCAGGAACATGTTCCTTACTCTGTTGCCAGCCTCTCACGGCGCTGGATGAGGGGTTGTACTTTCCCAGTTTGAATTCAGTGTTGTCCATCTCCTAGACTGGTTTGCCAACCAAGGCTGAAGAGCCCTGCTATTTACTTATTTACTATTTACTATTTACTTACTTCTTACTTAGAAGAGATGGATTCATGCCTTTCCCAGGGGAATTAGTGTAAAGTAAATGCAGATTGTCTCTGATGGTGTTTGAACTCAGCTCGCCATTCCAATTTTCTCTGCTGCTAACCACTTGGCCACCTACACCTTTCTTCCCCATTATGCAAACACAAAACAGAAATATTGAAGTTTTTCTTGGTCTTAAACACAAAGCATATTTCAAAAAGATATCAGCATTTTAAAATACTTGATTCATTCAATATTCAATAATTCTGCAATTTTTTGTTCATCATCTATAAGTATATTAAAAAAATTGACAAAGAAAACTCCAAGCAGCTGCTTTCCTTATTTGTAGATGAATAACAGATGTTATTTATATCAAAATGCTTGTTAGTCTATAGTTTAAAATAGAGACTCTTCTTTTAGCTACCTGAATTACATCCAGTCCATTTAACAAATGTAAACATTACAAGTTTTTGAATAGATATGAAAGATTTTATAATTAAGTAAACTGTATATAATTGGCACTAATGAGAAAAGGCTGGCTCTCATCAATGCTATCATTATTATCCACAATATTCATTTTGTTTATAGGAGTATACTTAAATATGAATAGATACATGTGCAAACAAAAATGTATGTGTATGTATGTGTGTGTGTGCAAGCTTAATGCTTGAATGCTGCCATTTTTTGAAAAGACAACTGAGAATTATTTGAGTTTCTTCAAATTACAGAGATCAAATAAGCTCATTTTTACTCTTTGGAGTATTGTGGGGTAAATTTCATCCCAACTTTGATGGTGGGTCATTTTTAATACTACCGTTTTATCTTCATATATTTTAGAGCACAGAGGTTTATAATCTGTTGTATCTTTTTGTTTAATACCCAGTCTGATCAACAAATGGCATACTAGTTCAAAGTGGAAGAAATGTGCCTCAAAGAGTTATGGCAATGGTAAAAATTTGAATATTTTTTAGTGGCTATGCATATTCTAGTGATAATGGTTTGGTTTATTTTTTGTTTCATCCAAAACTGTCAGCATAGGTTTCTTCAGTTTTGAAGAGAGTTTGGCTGGCTGGCTATGTATGTATGTGTTGCGCATACAGGCTGTACCAAATCTCTCAAAAAAATTCTTCTTTTATTTTTTGAAAATTCCCCCCAAAATGCGGGGGGGGGAGGAGTTTGTGTTCGGCAGCATTTACACTTGTTTTTTTTAAATTCAAACTTTTTTTTAGTGATCACAGCCCAACAAAAGGCAAGAGAAGTAATTTATTCATTGATCACCCCTTTTTCAAATTTTTTAATTGATCACCCCCAACATGGCATGCTGCCAACATTTTCAATTTTATCACTTGCAATACAGAAATAAAATGTATTGATTTGATGGGTAATCTAGGAAAAAAAGGATAAATTTGATCATGTTGGATCAATCGGCTTCGAAGAATTTGAATTTAAGGAGTATATTTGAGTGGAGCATTTATATAATCAAATAAACAGAATT
This sequence comes from Architeuthis dux, assembly GCA_006491835.1. Taxonomy (NCBI): domain Eukaryota; kingdom Metazoa; phylum Mollusca; class Cephalopoda; order Oegopsida; family Architeuthidae; genus Architeuthis; species Architeuthis dux. Next base: position 9,029,051 of record VCCN01003854.1, read on the forward strand.
TGCAGCTTTGATCTCCAGTCTTAATTGTACTTTAATTAATAACAGCCAGTAGCTTTCCAAATGCTTGCATCACTCACAGGAGTATAATTGCTTGAAGACAGTAACAAGCCTCACCTACCAAGCAAAAGGGCCTGAACTTAGTGACCTCCAATTCAAGGTTCTAGTCATTTAAGTTCTCACTCTATTGTTACAATAAAATTCAAATAAGTTCAAACTGCACTTAAATGTGATCAGTCAGTTATTCAATGGGAAACTGCTACAGTGCAGCTTATAAACTGATTTTTTTAAATGGACAAATATTTTGTATATATCTTTATGATAATTATAAAGACATTTATTAGTTGAGAACTTATATTTGCCTGGCGCCAGTGTGAATGACTGCTAAATGAGCAACCTAAATCATTTCTTTATTCAAATTTATGGCTTTAGGCAGTTCGTTTAGCAGTCATTCACACCGGCGCCGGGCAAATATAGGTTCTCAACTAATAAATGTTTTTATAATTATCATATTCTGTCAGATCTAAAAATTAGCCATCACTTGATTTTATATATCTTTATAAAAACTTTCAAAAACATTAATAGCATATCTAATTAGAATTAACATTAAAATAATGCAGATTGATGCTCACAAGGGTGGAAAATGAATGTGAAAAGTGTTTTTAAACATATTATTTTCTATTTTCTCAATAAAGAGTTTGACAGTGTTTTTATTTTTGCTTTTAATACCTTGTTAATATTGTTGAAAGTTTTAAAAATGCTTTTTTGAAATATAATGCAATTTAAAATCATTATTTCAAAAAATAAATTTAAAGTCTACAAAAATAGTTTATCAAAAATATCTTCTCATGAAATAGGAAAATGATTGCTTACCTGATATATCACATCTGTAGCTTTTTTCGTTAACGTTGAACCTTTCCTCATTGTGCTTGCATTTGATGTGGATGCCCTTACGACAGGGACTTCAGACCAGGCAGCTGCCAAATGGGGATGAACTATCAGATCCTTCTGCTTATAAAATTGTTTCCTAGAAAATTTCAGACCACCATTTTGTGGAGTTCTTCTGTGATCATTGCATCGAATACAGCAGATTGAAAGTCCTGCTGTGATTGGCACAGCTAGAGTTACAGCAACCATCACAATAACAATGAGCAAATATTGATGGACTCTATTGTTTAATTTAGTGCGTGAAGAATTAAACATTTTAGATGTTGTGTTACTCACAGTGAGTATTAAAGAAAGGTTAGTGGTTGCTGAGAGAACTGGGATACCACTGTCCTTTACAACAAACTGGAGGTCATAAGAACCAGCGTCTTGTGCAGTAGCTTCGTGGGTAAAAGTTAAAAAACCTGAGTAACGGTTGATTGAGAAGAGCTTGTCTTTATTGCCACCAATTATTTCATATTTCAGAAATGCATTTTCCAGACTGTCTTTGTCTGATGCTTTCAGGAATGTGATGTTCTTTGTTTCATGTGGGTAAAGGAGAACATCCAGGGTGTAAGGGTTAACAGTAGGAAATGTAAAATAAGGAGCATTATCATTTTCATCATTTACCTCAATAACAACATTCACAGTGTTATTTAATGATGGAATACCATTGTCTCTCACAAAGACCTGGAATTTATATTCACTTTGAAACTCGTGGTCCAGAGACATGATAGTTGAAATTAGTCCATCTTCGGAGATTCTAAATGGCAAGAATTGTTTACTGTCAGTCATCATAGAAAATGTCAACTTACCAGAAGGACCAAGGTCATCGTCTGTTGCATTGATACGGCCAATGGGGAACTTTGGTTTCTGATTTTCACGAACTAAAAATTTGTAAATCCTATCAGAAAACTGTGGTCGCACATCATTGATATCCAAAACACTAACAGAGAAATTGCTTATACTATGCTGAGGTGGATTTCCGTGATCTTGACAGGTGATGGTTATGAAATACCGGTCTTCTGTTTCTCGATCAAGTGGACTCTTTATAACAACTTTGTACTTTTTGGTGCCTAAACTTAGCAGTCGGAATTTGTCATGATCAAGGTCACAGTTGACTTCTCCATTTTGTCCATGATTGTGGTCAGTTACTTTAACATAAGCAATAAAACTACCAACTTTAATATCTTCAGAAATAGTGGCCGTGTTTCCTACAGATGGTGAGACAAAGTTCACGTCAATGGTGGGGGAAATGTTCTGGTGATAAATCACATTCACTACAACCATTGCAATGGAACTCAAAGGGGGTCTACCCCCATCAGTGGCCTCAATATACAACTTGTGTAAATGTTCTTGCCCAGATGTGAATTTTCTTTGTAGAAAAATCTGCCCTGAGACTTCATTGAGTTTGAAGTGTTTTTTGGCAAGGGCAGATGTTTCGGAACTGAAGTGAAACCTAACTTCACCATTTTTTCCAGAATCATAATCTCTGACAGACAGTGATACGATTGGGGACATTTCACTAGGTTCATTCTTCACTGTAACATTGTAGACATTTTTAGAGAAGACAGGAGAATTATCATTGATATCTTTCACCAAAATATTAATATCTAAAATACCTTGTTTTGGTGGATTTCCCCTATCTTTTGCAATCACACGCACATGATAGGAGTCTTTCAGTTCCCTGTCAAGATCATCTTCCAGTCTGATACACAGTTTTGAAGTGCCATCGATTCTTTTAGAAACAACCAGACTAAATGGTTCACTCATGTTCCTCACTAGTTCAAAATCAATTCGAGAATTATCTATTCCAATGTCATTGTCTACAGCATTTGGAATGCAATTTTTGGTACCCCTTTTGTCATTTTCTTCAAACTGCATATCAATCTGACGTTCTGGAAAGGCTGGATGATGATCGTTCATATCTTCAATGACAACTTTGATTTCTAGCACCATCATGAATGAATCTGCCTTGCGGACTGCCACATCCACCATCTCAGAGCATTCTTTCTTACGTTTGCACAAATACTCAGCATCAAGTATTCGGGCAGTGTAGAGTTTTCCAGTGTTCTTGAACAGTTTGAAGTTGCCATCTCCCGACTGTTGTAGAATGCTGAACTTGATCAGGTTGTAGTCTTGGAGTGGAATGTTGTCCATCACATTTGAGTCAGCAGCAATATCCCCAATAAAGGTATCTGGTCCCTTGCCCTCCTCCACATAATAGGTGAGGTCTGCACTAAGACACAAGTGCACAGAAGACAGTACCACATACAACAATATCAACATAGTTCAGTTGGGTTGCTATTTGTAAGACAAAACTCCTTGAGTTGGTAAGGACTGCGTCAAATCATTATGACTGCTGAAATTGAAAGGAAATAATTTTCAATAAAAATGGATAGTCAAATTAAAATTACTAAAAAAATTTTCAAATTAAATTTGACATTGACCTTACTCTGACTAAGTGATGTATTTAAAAAAAAAATTTACATACATGAGAAAATACAGATCTTGTTATTATTAAATTCAGATTGAGTTTGCTATTGGTTTTTATCTTCTAAGAAGATGTCAATGAACATTAAAGACTAGCTGATGATTACTTTAGGTTTATTAATGTCAGACAATTTTGAGCTTTTATTAACCATATATTTGTTTTCATTTATCTGATAATAAATTTTAAAATAATTATCTAGTAATGACTACAAATATTCTTTAATGGAACCTTAACAGTAGGAAGCAAAATCAATCAGCAGACTGACTTTTGATTAAAAACAACGAACAAAAATTTTAAAGAAAGTAAATAAAAGCAAACAGCAAAATTGATGAAACGCAATCATAAAACAGCAAAGATTAGTTCTATAACTGACCTTAGATTTTCTTTTAGAAGAAAAAAAGATTTGCACAAGAGAATTAAATTCATCAGAATTTGAATTGATTTTGATTCAGGTTTCCCATATCAAAATTAATAGCAAAATTGGACTATTTTCAAACAGAGCCAAAATATTCCCTATTAAAAATTCTCTAAAATTTGTACTACACATTTTCTTCACTTGATTGAATTGGTGATATTGATAGTTGATAATAGACAACCCTGCGATCCATTAGATCACCCTTTGAAAGAAAAGTAGTGCAATCTGATGTGACCAGAATAAACATTGAAGGATGGCCAAGCTGGGTATTTGTATAAAGTCCTGCTTTGAATGGAGCATCACATTCAAATAATATTTTATAAATATCATAAGTTTCATTCCTTACAAAAGGAAGTTTTCATTTATAGGGAAAAAATAACACAAGTAAAATGGAGAAATATTTTTGCAGTTATTTGCAGAATTAGAAAGGCTTTGCACTATTTTCTAAGACAAATATATGCAGTATCAATGCAAGGGCAACTGGTGCTTTAGGCCAGCTCAGAGATGCAATCTCTTAATGGGTTTTATATCTCTTCCCCTGAAATGTTTGTAATATAAGAATTGCCTTTGTATTGGTGGGTAGCATCAGCTTTGAAAGTATGATGCAGCATCGAAGTTTGAAAAATATAGGCATCCCCCACTTTTCATAAGTTCACTTTATGCCACTTTTTCACTTTTACCATAAAAGGTAAAAAGCAAAAATAATGTTTTGTGTTTGTTTTGCAGTGAGCCGTTATAGAGGCAGCACACAACCTTTTTCTCTCTCCTAACATATCATCCCCATATTTTGGGTCTGGGAACGCTCAAAGTTTTTCCAATATAAATTAATGGTAATTGCTTCTTTGCTTTATGCCATTTCAGCCCACAAAAGGTTTTTATAGAGCGCTCTACTTTCGGATAGTGGGGAAAACCTGTATATACAGTGGGATTTGTGCTTGACCGTAGTCCTAAAACCTAAGTCAGTTTTCATAAATTTTCACAAATGAACTTTGTAAGAAATTATATTTCTAATTTAGATACTTTAAGATTTCAAATTTATGGCTTAAATTTATTCGTATGCCTTTTCATTTATTCTTATGAAAACTATATTTTGATTTGAGCAAAATTATTGAAAAATAAATTTTGAACTGCATTATAAAAGATAATGTATGGTTTTCTGACAAAATAATTCCCTTCTTTTAATGTTGACAAAGTTTCCTTTTTATATTGCCAAATCTCTTAAAATAAAATGCATACAAGTAATATTATCTTGATTGTTTTTATTAGATGAAGCATTGTCAACCATTAGTAATTTTTTATTAGTATTTCTTTCATCTTAATCTTAATTGCTTTTCATTGCAACTACTCAGACAGTCACTCTACGGCTGCTAAAAACAATAATAAATATGGTACTAAGCAATCAGGGAAATGAAGGGTACGTCTATATGGTTGGATTTGATCTTCTGCCTGCTGTATCGCTCTTATTGCTGAAGTGACAGAGCAGCTGGTACAGATAACCAGGCTTCCTGAGTTCAAGTGTCATGAGAGATTATTCTTTATTTCCAATCCGAGCTGCATACTAACGGCCGTAGATTGATGGTCTGAGTAGTTATGATCAAAAGCAACTAACATTGCTGAATGAAAGAAATACTATTCAAAAATTAATAATGGTTGAAATACATACTATTCAAGAAAAAGATCAATTTAATCAAGAAAGCATGAGTAACCAAATTTTATGATGAGTAGTAAACAAGATACATTTATTGATTGAGACTGTATTTTTTGTTGGCTTTTACATACCTATGGCCACAACATAGGGATAGATTCTCATATGCATTCTAGTCAGGAAGGTAATCAATAAGAGAATGTGTTGATCTATATTATTCATTTTTAAAGCACTAGGTATTATTTATTTTTTACTTTTATAACCTAGAATTGAAAGACAGACACAAAATCTGGACAGGCTTGCTTATTTTTGGGTAACAAACAAAAACAGCTGATATTTTTTATTAACATTTACTTGAATAGAATACTTTTTATTTTCCACAGAAATCATTCTTCCTCTGAGGTGAGTCTGTCAAAATGAGTGAACACTATATGTTGGCTAGACCTCTTGGCACTGGCGGCACCAGGCCAAGCCAAGCCCGAGCTCCCAGGAGCCTTGCCTGGGTTCGCACAATTTAATCTTGATGTGACATTATTACTTATATAAAAACTTTGCCCATCCTCATCGTTTTCTGGATGAACATTGCACGGCCGGTACAAAATGCTGGTGTATCTATGCCATGTAATCTTACTAGTAATGTATGCACTCTATTATTTCTGATATTTATACAACTAATCTGGACATTTTTCTGACATTGTATGCAATGGTGGTAAGTGGAACCAAGTGGAAGACTGGTACACCAATAACTGTCAGATCTGAATTCTCCTTCTTAACCAATGAATTCACTGAATTATCAGTTGCTGAATTTGTAAAGTCAGATCTATAACAAGGTTTATTTTATCATGGATTTAACAACTAATAATTGACAGTTAATAATAAAAGGGCACTTGAATTTTGTTCAAAATCATTTATTTTTTTCTATGTGATTTGAAAAAACAGTAGTAACGCTACTTTTCCCACTGAGTAAAACTGGTTTTACTAATTTCATGTAACTGTCTTTACATTGAGCATTTAAGAGTAAGTGATTTCTAAGTACTACACTATATTTTAGGAGGTACAGAGAGGTATAACAGATACCGGAAAACAGAAATTGGTGGATTGATGTTCCAGTTTCAGTCAAGTTTTTTATGTTCACTTTGCACTAATGCCCTTGGGAAGGCATGAATTCACGCCCCCCCCCCCAGCTTTGGATAAATAGCAGGGCAGTTGGAGCTCTTCCGCCCTGTAAGGTAGTCCATCTAAGAGAAGATTACTCTGACAGAAATAACCTACAGCTTGGCAGTCGCCATAGCTAGTCCAAAGCCTGGGTAAAAGAGGAGGGTTAGGCATAGGGCTAGCAACTATCCAGTAAAAACCTACTTGCTACTGAACATAGCAGAGTCGTTGCAGCCATATTCCCCACAAGAAGTCTACAGGAATAAACAAACATACTACATTTTACAGAGGCTCAAACAAACAATTTTTATTTTGCCCATTTGGACAAAGTATTTTAATATGTGCAATACTTTGCTGTTTTGTATAAAAATTAAAAAGTCCATCAATAAACTGTCTTTTATAATCAAATTCAGTTGCTTAAGTGCAGAACCAAATTTTGTTAAATGCTGTATATTTGGAGTGAGGGTAAATTACAGTTCCTAATTTCTAAATCATTAACTGATGAGTCAATCTAAGAAAAATGGGAATTACACCAAAAGCTAATTAGTAATACTGATCATTTTTTCCGATTTTTTTATCAAGAGGAAACCGTTTTTTAAAAAGGCTTCAAAGTTCAAAGAAAATAGATGTGTAAAAAACTCAGGAAAATTCAATAAGAACAGAAAATAAGAGAATAGCCATAAATAATAATTACATCTCCATTATATTCAATACTAGCATAGTACCTATATAAAATGACAGTATTATTTACATATGGATCGGTGCTTCTGCCTAGGATCAGTGTATCTGTGCACTCTGCACAATGTGTCATTTCCCAGCCCTCTAGGATCAGCGAAGTATCTGTGTGCTCTGTCTAGGATCAAAGTGTTGCTCCCCAGCATTTCTGCCTAGGATCATAGTGTGGTATCTCTGCGTTCATTGAAAAGTCTTACACACACATGCAGAAATATATATATGCAAACATAGATACACATTGCATTTTATATATGTGGATAAGGAAATTGTTTTTTTACTCAAAAGAGGAAGGATTATCATATGACTAACTAATCATAATCCTGATAACGACAAATCAAAAATCTTGAAGCTATTTTCCAAATAGTTTTAAACTCTCATTACCAAAATATACTTACATAGAATTTTTATATATGCTTTCTGCAGGTTTGTAAAGTTTATTAATACTGAACAAAAGTTTTAAAAAATTGTTTTCAGTATGAAGCCAAGTGAAAAAATGTCGCCCAATGCAAAAAAAAATTAAAAAATAAAACTCAAGCAGCTGCAAACCAATACTTACAGAAATAGCAACATTGCATCTTATTTTGCGGGGGTAGGGGGTGAAAATCAATTAAGAATTAGGAATAGGCATAATTATTATTTGAAAAAAAACAAAAAACAATATATATGAAATATGTAAGCAAATGCAGAATAAATTTAGAATTAATAGGTTTTCAGCCTACAAACAGTTTGAGTTCAACCTGGTACACTGTAATCTGGGTTAACAGACTGCCTGTTCATGGTGACTGAAGATATTAGAATATATATTTACACTACATGGGTAACATAGCTTTTACAAATTTTAAATTTATTTGGGCAATTTAAATTCAATCTTCATCCTCCTAGTTATATTTGTGATTTCTCACAAGAAAGGCACTCAACCACCAATTCACTATTCCAACCACAAAACCATATCTAAAACTGTCACCTTTCCTAGTTGTATGATGAATGCTGATTTTTAATCATGTAGGAATCCACATATATAAAATGCAATGTGTATCCATATGATTGTTTGGTTCCGCGAATGAAGATCCGGGAGGGTTTTCCACATCTTTACAGGTCCTAAACCAACGGGCCCTGTACAAGAATAGCTCAAAGGCCTGCACAATGGAGTTTTAAGAAGAGGTGTAGCATATCCATATAAACACACACACACATATATATATATATATATATATTTATTTATTTTTTAAATTTTGTGTGCCACTTTTCAATGAGTGCAGAGATACTACAATCCAATCCTAAGCAGAAGTGCCGGGGAGTGACACTTTGAGCTTAGGGAGAGCACACAGATATTACACTATGTTCCTAAGCAAAGGGCCAAGAAGCGACACATTGGTCCTTGGCAGAGCGGCAGATACTCTGATCCTAGGCAGAAGTGCTGCTCCATATGTAAATAATCCTGTCATTTTTTATGGGTACTATACTAATTTAAAAATAAATCTCTTTAGCTACAACTGATCATTTCTATCAATCTTTCTATTCCTGGTAAAATTTTAAATTTTTCTTAGAAATTTCACATGACAACAATTATGGCAGTTTGTATGTTCTCAGTTGTTTGAAAAAGATTGTGACCATTTAGGTAATTATACAATTTAGAAAAAATTTAAGATTTAGATGAAAATACACAGAATGACAGCTGTTGAGAATATGGCTCTTCTTAATGTTTGGTAGAGTCTTATAGATTTGAATTTCCATGGATCAAGTAAAATTTCCTCTCTCTCTCTCTCTCTCTCTCTCTCTCTCTCTCTCTCTCTCTCTCTCTCTCTAACACACACACTAACAGCTAATGGATGTATTGTTCACCAGTCATTTGTGAACAATATACATTTCTAAATTCTGTGTATATTACTTGTTTTATTTTATATTTTTATTTTTTATTTTCCATTAAAAAACATTATTTTCTGGGGTGAGTCTGTCAAAGAGTGAACACACTATGTTAGCAAGACCCCCTTAGCCACCAGTATCTTTCTTCAACCACTGAGCCAAACATACAGAAGCCAATTAGTTTAAAGTACACCATCCAAACTTTGAATCATATAAGATTAGAAGCTGGGCTCATCTCCCACTATATTTACTAACAATAACTTATATACCATGCCAAAAACTAAAACAAAAAAAGGGAGTAATTATTTCAATGGAAAAAAAGTATTATTTAGTATCTACAAATGTCCAAAATTGTTATATGATACTAGACAACCCTGTGACATATTGGATTACCTTTTAAGAGAAAATAAGTGCATTCTGATGTGACCAGAATGAACCCGGATTCTTTTACGCATTTGTAAATAAATAGATAGATAAGGGAGACTACTCTATAATTAGAATTTAATAGTTATCTCTCTCGACAAATCAGACATTATAATGTAAATAGGGGTGTGCGTGAACACAGACCCCACACTATTATTATTAAGTTGCAAATCACCTGGATTTTGAATTCTTCAACTTAGCACATTTTAGAGGTAACTTAATTTAATACATCTGGCTACAATGCAGGGTTTTGGCTACTTAAAGGTCACAAACAGATAAACAAAATCAGACTTTTAGTATTATATAGATAAACTTTTGTGTTCAGACTTTTTTGAAAAATTTGATTACTCATCTAAGAATCAGCTGATGTTATCGATCATCCTCAACAGAAAACACAAAGAATAAGTCTTGAGCATAAAAACAAAGAACCAAACGTAGAACTGTTTGAAGAAAGAGCAAACAATGATTCTTTCTCTGCTAAAACACAGGGAACTGACAATAACAGATGCAATATCAAGCATGAATAAGTGTAGGGTTTATGTGTGTATGCATGTATCTACATACATATACATACACCTACTTATCTGACTACAATCTTAAATAATGCATAGGTTCCAGCTGATAATGGTGAGTAACTATCAACTACACACTTACACGCATGCAAACACTCACGATTGCAAACACTCACACACACAAGGAAGGAAACCTACAATCGATTTTGGTATTATCATTACCTTTTTCTGTGCGATTTTATTTAATCAGATGTTCTTTAAATGGAAACATAAAGATTGAAAAGAAGAAAAAAGAAAAAAGTAATCGAAGAAAGAAAAATGCTTGTCTATGCCCATTATCTTAATTATACCATGTAAAATTGTCTTTCTTAAGCATTTCAATTCACAACAAAGTATTCATGTGATATTTCAAATTAAACACAAGCATTACAATAAACTTGATTTCAAAGCACGCATATGCGCAGTTAAATAAAAAAAAACAACATAAAAAGTGGCTTGTATAAAAACACAATGTCTCAACAAGTCTACAAATAAAATTTCATGAAAATGACCCTTCAGTTTAGAGTTTTAAATGGTAGAAACACAGATAGAAAATAAACTTGATATATAATATATATATATATATGTGAGCATCATGCATGTGAGTGCATATATGTGTGTGTGTATATATATTTACTAAGTTTAGCATAGTCTGGCATAAGGCCACAATAGTGGGGCACCAAGTGAAGATTGAACTAATAAGCAACACCTTGTAAAACTAATCTGCGAGCCATCATACTACAGCAGGCACTCAACATATATATTAATATGTGCTGGTGTATGTATGTTTGTGTACATCTACTTACATACGCACACATATATACATGCACATCTGTACAATCTGCTTTCTCAGGTTAGAAAGGAAAAGCTCCATTGTATATAACATCAAAGGCTACTAATGAAAAGGCAAAATGCCAAAGAAATACTTTAGTTTATAACAGATGAGTGGTCATGAGTAAGGGCAGCCAGCTGTAAAAATGGGCTTTCACAAAAGTGCATAAAAGCTGAATTTAGATATTACAAGGTTAATGTTTGCCAGTGTGTGGGGGGAAATGTGTTCAAATGATGTTAATCATTGTTATCGACATCGCAAATGTAAGATTTTTTTTACTATAGAACAAATAGAAAGTAAAATATGTAACTATTTTGTCTGTAATACGACATAAAGGCCCCATTATCGTAACATCGCATTAAAACAACATTGCAATATAGCATTCTTCTGAATAAGCGTCTTTGTTATAAGCGAACCCCATTTTGTTAAGCGAACATTGTTATATGATCAGCTTGGCTTGAAAGTAATCTTATACAATCTGCTTGATTAGACATCAATGTCGCACAACCTTCTTGATTAAGTATCAATGTAAAACAACTTGTTCGATTAAACCTGAATATCTTTTAACTTGGTTAAAAAGCATGCCTATAATTTGTCTGATGTGAGAATAGCCAACTGATTTTCTTCACCACAGTGGATTGTATATGTACCAGAATTCAAAATAACCAAATTGAATGATTCATTCAAAAACAAAACAGAAAAGAACTCGAAAACCTTAAAGGAATGAGTTTTGTGTATAAAATAGTAAAGAAAAGCACAAAAAAGATGAAACAATAATGAAGATGATCGAAAACATGAAAGGAATTTTTAGTTTTCCTAGCGAAAAAGAATGGTGTCCTTTTTTCAAGCATTTAGCATTGTTCAAATTCTTTAAGATCCGACTTTTCAGTATTAAAATTAATGTTTCTTACATTGTTTATGCACTTTCCACTATTTTGCATACACATTTCTACACAAGTGATTGATAGACATACGCAAAGATAGATATTGTGTAAGTATGTCAAAATGGTTGTATGGCACAAATCATGTGGTTTCCATGACAGAATACTTTATAGCATTCCTAACAAAAAAAAAAGAAAGAAAGAAAAAAATTTTGAACTCTGCATCAAAGAAACTATATTGTTGGAGAAAAGGATAACATTTTTAGAAGTATTCACACTAATAACTATGCTAAATGCACAATAAAATACTTTTTGCAGTTTTTAAATACAGGCAACTGCAAAGGTTTAATTATAGTTAAAGGTTTAATTACAGTAAGAGTATTGCATTTCAACAGTAAATGCTGAATATAGATCATTATTAAGAATCTGAAAAAGAAAAACAACAACAACAATAGGGAAAAGCAAAGATATCAGTGACAGAAGTTAGTCAAAATGTTACTGTAAGTAGTCAAATTTAGTATTTGGATAAGAAAAATAAGAAATCAAAACATACACATGGTAAAATCAACACTAACATACCTGTTTTGTTAACTCCACCGGAATCTGCGGTGAGATTCGTTCCGTTGACATAGGATAATACTGTTACTGCTGCTTTCCCTGTGCCAGTAGCTGCTGTGAGTGCAAGCATGCAGATGTGAGAGAGTGAGTGAGTGAGTACAAAGGAGGGAATGAGAGAGAGGGAGAAAGAGATGCAGGAGAAGAGAGAGAAAGATGCAGTCCTACTAAGTGTGGTGTATGCGTAATGGCTGCTTAAGCCCTGGACTGGCTGACGTGCTTCTTATGGAATGGAATGAAATGAAAAAAAAAAGAAAACTGCCCCCAATTTTTATTTTTTTATTTTCCAACTATTTATGCATTATCATTAGATCCTATCCAACAGTTAAATGGAAAGTTCTGTACAACTAAAAAAATTAAAACCAGCAGCTGGCATTGTTATACTAGAAAACGAAGTAATATTTGTTTCCTTAGAAATTCAAATTATAATCCATTGTTCACTGTCAACAGTAGTGCATCATTTTCTGAGGTGCATACCCGTGCTATCAACAAATTGTCTAATTGTGAATGGGGTACTTGGAGTACAACTTAAGTACGATGCAAAATCAAGGTCAATGTTACAATCCTAACAAATGCAGGAAGAGGAGGGAAAAAAATCTCAAGCTGCTTATTACTGTAGTACATGGAGTACCATTTCTGGTGGGCAACAATTTTTCGGTTAATGCTTAGATTCTTAAGAAATCAATATCGTATTTAGAAATATTTTCCCTTTTGCCTTTAATAGAATATTCCTTTCTACTAATTATAATTTTTCTATATTTAACTTATCAAGGGTTTTTCTAAGAAAAAAATTAAAAGCATTTTTCTCTGCAATTAAATTATCCAAGTATCTAAGATATATTTTTAGTTCAAAGGATGCATTTTTTTCTTAAAACTAAAATTGCGCCCTCTGTGTTGATTTCAAGAACCTACTAGAAGGAGATGCAACAGCAACTACTCAGAATTAACAAGAGGTCGAGGCTAGAAGTGCATTCACAAACAAAACGATGTTTTTCTTTTTTAGATTTCATTGGAGTTGATACAAAAATATTAAACATCTTTTAATCATAATGTTTGTATATAATATGGCCAGATCCTTTTTTCACATATATAGATGCATGCACTTATTTATATTTGTCTATTAGAATATAGTTTTACTTATTAGATAAAGAATGTCTGTTCATAACCCTAAAAAATCATATGAGATGACATTTTATATGAAGTCTTATTAAAACATTAAGAACAGACTATTTTATTTTTACGATAAGACATTTTAAGGCTTTGATAACTGGATTAAAGTTTTTCTATCCATTTTCCATTGAACAGCAATAAGAAAAACTATATTTTGATCTAAACAAAATGTGTAAAAACAAAATGTTATACTGATCTGTTAAATGAACTAATGCCAGGAAGTCACTGTCTCCTTTCTTCTTTTCTTACTTTTTTTATTGATTAATATCTTTCACCTATAATTACAGTATTTACTCAAGTACAATGTGCTCTCGATTATAATTTGACCCCCACTTTTTGTAGCTAAAAATCAGTGATATATTATAATATGTCATCATTTTTTTACACTTGAGTATAATGCTATCCCTAATTTTTTACCCTGATTTCTTATATTAAATTTCTTGCATTATACACAAGTAAATATGGTACTCCTCAAAGATTATTAATTTTTCTGTTGATATTTACAAGATTTATTGCAATAGTTGGCACTACAAAATATATTACATGAAAGTCACAATTGCAAATCTAAAGTTCATGTCATCAAGAAATTTTATAAGTAGATCAATTTCAGTATTTCTATTAATCTTGAGTTTTGTTTTGTTTTTCATTTCATTTTCCTGGACTAACCATTCCACCATTCCAGGAATAATAAGCCATCTCATGCTGGGTGACTCTATTCATTTATTCATTCAAAAATTTCATTTATTTGTTTCATGGAACTATCATTTTTGTGTCCTGGAGGTTTGTGGATCGGATGACTTAGCGTTCATACGAGTTGGTTTGAGGTCAATCCAATTTTTGGAGTCCTGAATATGACCAAGTTTTGATTTTGCTTTTGTTCTAGAATTAATATTAATGTCTCTAGGGCAAGTAAATTTTTTTGCTAGTGCCTTTTTAGGCGTCTCAGAGTGTGATGAGCAGGGTTCACAGTAATCTGAGACACCCACATCTGAAAAAACAAAGGAAAAATGATTGCTTGTATCAAAAAAGATTTAATGATCTGACAATGGTTAAAAACACAGCACCAACTCACATCTTCATAGTCATATATACATACATGATATATCATTTAACACCTGTTTATAACTATACATTTGTGTAAAGACAGACACAAACACACATAATATATATATATATATATATATATATATATATATATATACACACACACATATATAGACACATCAATATGATCCAATATGAGCCTAATGATAAAAAAAACATTTATTTTATACAAATATTTAATTTCCTTCTTTATCAATGAATTTAATTCAGTGGTAATGTATCAATCAAATAGGTTGAACATTGTACAGAGAAAATTTCAGAACAAAATTCAGCTAATAACTATGTGCCAGGCTACAGACTTATTGATCCACCATTGTACATACACACACACACACACACACACATATATAGATACTTTTAGTTCAAAGGATTGCAGAGTAATATAATTAGCTTTAGTACAGGATCTGACCAAGCCCAGAAAATCAATAATCCCAGAATTGTAGTGATGTAACGCTTATTCTAACTAGGATACAAGTAGCAGAAGCAAAATGAACCTATTAGGAAATAGAAAAAAGACAAGAAAAAAGAAAAAGAGATAATAAACAGTAGACATTGATGAGCATTAGAAACTGATGTTAGGAAAGATGAAGAAAATGAAAGATTTGAATAAGAAGTTCTCTCAAAAGTGGCTTGGTCAAAGCAAAATCCTCAAGAAAAAATAAAAAAAATATATAAAATGGTCAGAGAGCTAAGTTTGATATTGATAAAAATGCATTATTGAAATATAAAAAGGTTTATATAAGAACAAGCAGCAAACCTATAACAGGTGCAGATCAAGAGGGATGGGGGTCCAGCAGGTTTAGACCCCTCCTGCTCGGGCAAAGCACAATTACAAATTTTTTTTAAATATCTCTATAAAAAAAATCTTACAAATAAAAAACCCAAATAATCCCAAGTAATCATAAATTAACCGTAAAACAAAAATGTATCATTTTGTTTTTCATCTAATATAAGTAAGATGTCTTGTGTCTTATCCTTTATAATTTTTTTGTTTATTAGTTCAGTTGTAAATTTCTTTGATTAATTATTTTACTTTACTCTTTTGTCAATTCTAGTACTAAAAAGCTGTATACTTGAATATACTTGAAATAGGCTTTTTTTGACAGCAGTTAATTGCGTTATTAAGTCAGCTTCAGTGTAGATGGGCTTGGTTTAAACTAATAAGAAAATGGTAGTTAAATTTGGTATGTCCGATATCAGAATAAAGATTATTTTAGAAAATATTGATATTCTCAGATGTGACCCTCTTTTCACTTCCGAGAATATCAATATTACTAAAAAATAATCCTTATTATGATATCAGACATACCAAATTTAATGACTCAAATGTAAGTGAAAAATGCCGGATCACATACTACTTTCTTGTTTTTGATGTTTGAAAGTTTTTTCTTTTTCACATATTTATCTGTAAAAATAGTTTTTTTCCAATTGGACCTCATCTTGCTCAAAATCCTGTATTTTCCCTTGTAAAAATGGGTTGAAAGAATAATTTTGGCTGATAGGTAAAAAAAAACGAGTTTACATTGCAGTGCTTTGTTTATTATCAAATGATCAATACTTTGAAATCAAGGGAATGTGTTCCACTTGAGGAATTTCTTCTGGAATTCCAAACATGGCTCTGGGAAATTCTTCTGAATGATGGGATCATATCTGTGATAAAAATTCTTTCTTTTCATTTCTGCCAGACACAGCCTCCCCAGTGAAGCTTCTAAGCTTCTGCCACTCGTGACTAAGCGTCTGCCACTTGTGTACTAAGTTACAGTTTCTTTGCAGAAATCAAGGTTATTTGGAAAAGAAAGTATTTTTCATTAGATTTGACTCAATAAAAGAATAAACAAATTTTTCTTGTAAATATTTGTAGAAATTATTGTGAAAATTTGGATAAATTTTTGAATTTCATTCAGAAATTTTTTTATACATAGTATGTCAGTAACATATTGTCTACAAATTTATTATCTTTAAAATGACTATATTTCTGAGATGAGGTGTACTTTAGATTCAAGTTTCTTTTTTTTTCAGACAAATCTACACATTTTATTGTGTTTTTTTTAGCACAGCATTTTGATCAGTAATTTCCGATCTTCCTCTGGTGATGCCATGTAAGCTCCCTGGCGTACAAGCACAAAGAAGTGGAATTGACTGCTATGTTGTCTATTGTCTACTTCCACAAAGAATTTGTTGTTTATTTCCATTGAGAATAATGAATTGTAAAAGAAAATACCATCTAACCTCATTCAATATAAAGGGATGGAGTTTTGTGGGAAGTAAAACAGACAAATGATCACATATGATATTTTGTAGACGTATACATTATTTTAATAAAACTTATTCAGCAAAGAACTTATCAAGTATTAATGAGACTCACACTTGCAATACTTAACTTAAATGAATAATAAGACCAACTTTTATGAATTAATAAAGTGAAAAGAGGAAAATAACATTTGAAAAATATTAAATCTTTTGATTTTTCTTTTACAAAGAGTACATTTTTTTTAGACAATAAAAAAAAAATCAATTGGCAAATTATTTGAAACTAGAATGCACTCAGAGAGTGTATACCTCTAATAACATTATACACTAAATAAAACTGAATGAAAATCAGTTCATAAATGTGTGCATACACTTCTGATTCCAAGTTAGCAATGGAAATGATACCACTAGGTGTATTCAGACATGATGGTAACATTTATAACTAAAATAATAAACATCTCTTGGCACTGGATGGAAATAAACTTTAAAATTGAACAAGCTTTTTTATCCATTGTACTTAAAAAAAGAGCTATCAGAATTTTAAATTAGATAGCTACAGCTCACTTCACTTTCACTAGTTTTAAAAAAGAAATTTGACAGTTTATACTTATATACACATTCTTTATTTATAGTATATTAATAAATATATAAAATAAAACAAATTAGGATTGTTTGCTTAATTTTATATTGGAATTTTTACAATTTTCCTTGTCCTGGAATTAAACATGCTCTGCAACTGATAGATATTTAGATATCAGACATAAAATACAAGTGGAAA
Organism: Architeuthis dux; assembly: GCA_006491835.1. Classification (NCBI taxonomy): domain Eukaryota; kingdom Metazoa; phylum Mollusca; class Cephalopoda; order Oegopsida; family Architeuthidae; genus Architeuthis; species Architeuthis dux. Next base: position 9,046,883 of record VCCN01003854.1, read on the forward strand.
TCAATAAATATATATATAAAAATGTATTTATTATTTGGGAGGTAAACCAAAAGGGAGAAGGAGAAAAACCCATGTGACATGGGTGTTACAGTAAAAAAGATACACTAGAAAGCACTGAGAGAGCACATATCTCTGCCAACGCCATTGTCACTAAAAACACTAAATATTATGTAGACAGACAGACAGACACCTGTGAATACATATACTTATGTAGAATACATATGTTATGTAGAATTAAATGATTGCTACCCGCTGACACTTTTTTCTTATATGTATTTACCTCTTCCAACTTTGTTGAAAGAGGTAAATACATATAAGAAAAAAGTGTCAGCGGGTAGCAATCATTTAATTCTACATAACAGAACTTCCAATTCTTTTAAACAGAGAAATATTGAATGTATCACAAAACATAAACGCGCATTTATAAAATACCTACAAAAAGAAATACTGTTTTCAAAAGACTAACCATTACAAATTCATTTAATGAATATGTTTTTGTGGGTGAGTTTGTGCCCAGCTTTTTGGCTGACTTCAACCAAGGTTTCTGTATGATCTACACATTGCATAATATCTCAAACAATTAAAAATAATTACACAAGTTATTAGTTATTTAATATTTTTAAAATCCATGATAAGCTAAGAAAAACTTGAAAGAAAACCTCAATTTCATGAAGAAAGCACAGAAATTACTACAAACTTCTCTAAATACAATATGAACTTTTTAAAGTAGGATTTAACTTATTATATACGGATTTATTTGAACTGGTGTCCTCATTTTAGTTGTTATAGTCACAACATTTGGACCAATGTAGCCTCCAACCTTTTTCAGGTGCCTCTCATATTTGGTAACATTCTTGTAATTCCAAACAGAACCCTCATTGCCTGACTCATGGATTGAACTCACAATCACCAGGTAAGTCGCATACACAAATGCTTATATCCACTAAATCATTGTCCCATCAGGTGGTGGAATAATAATAATGATAAGTCCTCATCTCAGAAATTCAGACAGAAAATAAGATGTAAATGTCAGCAATGCTTTTACTTAATATATGAAATACTTATTATAATGATTATACGGAAAGCATATATAACCTAAACAGCTGCTGATATGTGATTTCTGCTGTTGATTTGTGATGAAACTGTGTCTGGACATTTTACTGACGAACGTTTCATCTATGCTAACAGACATTTTGTTGAAAATCAATTTATTTTTAAAAAGTTATTAATTAGCTAACAGACATGTTGAACTGACATTTGGGTTTTACCTATGAATCTGTATATTTATTGTCCCAAAATATTTATATTCTATATTGCAAAAAAATGAAACTTATTCATATGTTGAATTATTAGAATTAAAACAATGAAATTTTATATTCATTCAAAACTAGCTGAATAACCTGTCCTATGGACGGGTAATCCGCTAGTAAAATTATAGATGTTATATCTGATTTGTTTATATATACCTTAGTATTTTCTCTTTGTACAAAACATATTTGTTCTTTGATTATCAAGTATTTTAATATTGCCTTGACTCACTACTAAAGGGATCTGGTTCATTTTCCCGAACATTGATTCATCACTTTTTTTCATAGTTTACTATTTGCAAAAAACACTGGCTAACCTTTTCCTTCTTAAATTACTGCGATGGGCGTATGTTAATGTTTATAATTGATGGAGAAAAAAGCATCTATTGTAAATGTGGTGTTTATTTACAATAAGATTTAGTATTTACAATATATATTGTGTATAAGATTTATGAAGAAAAAAAAAGGATTTTATGTATAACTGTATGTGTCTGTAACGTGATTTATGAAAGAAAAAAGAATTTATTCTTATTGTTGATTGTGTATTTATAATAAAATGAATTTTGTTTTCATTTTATTTAAGGTATTTCGATTAACGTAGATAATTGTAGGGTTTAGCCGCGTAGAATCGTTGTTCATTGGATGGCATAGATTATTTTAACATATTTTGGCGATAATTTATGAAATGAAGCAGCACTAACAATATAATTTATGTATTTACTTCTGTTTTTCTTTCATGAATTATCTGATTTTTTTTTTTTTGCCAATTTTAAAAGAAATTTGAAATTGTTAAAAAATGTAAATTTAAAAAAAAATTAATCTTGCTTTTTCGAACGAGGTTTTAAAACTAAATAAAATCGCAAGTAATTGTTTGTGCTTTCATTGAGTTTTTTTTCATACCTGCTGCCACACGATGTTAAAAATTCATAAATAATTTTATAAAAAAAGGTTAACCAGTGTTTTTTGCAAATAGTAAACTATGAAAAGAAGTGACCAATCAACATTCTGGAAAATGATTGCCACCCCTGCTAAAGCATACGTCCCTTTGCTTTGCTTTGAAATCAGTGAATGTACAGCAGTGAGAGTTATTGACTTGACATTATATTTCAGTCTTATGTTCTTACATTGATTTATACTTGAATTTTTTGATTTTCTATAATCTTTTAAATATAGACATTACTGTATTAACTTTTTTTCCCCCAGTTTTGTAGAATCTTTTTGAAAGCCTCCTTGTTCTCAATTTTTGTAGCTTAAATATTTTTTCGCTGTGAAATTATATTGAATTAAATAAGGACTACATTATTATTTCAGTCAGTATATAATAACTTTTACAAGGAAAGAAGGCTCAGCATAAACCCTTAAGCTGCTAAATATATTTTTGATCATGTGTACCTCATTACAGTAGTAGCATATTATATATTTGCAGTGATGCTTCTCATAGATCAAAGATTTTGTTGTCTTATTAAAATAATGTCCTGAAACATCTTATAATATAAAAGCTGTTGTTACTTTTTTGTTTGTTGGTTTCTATCACACTAAAGCATACATAAAGAGGGAGAGGGTAAAGCAAGGCTCTACAGTGTTTGTATGTTCACATCTATATCACTATTATTATTACTGCTGTTGATGTCTCTGTAGTAGCACCGAAAACAATTCCACTAAATATGGGCATCCCTGATTTTTCATGAATAAAACTGATGTTTTTCTCATATCAAAAAAGAAATTTGGTTTTAACCCAATTCTGCTACATTATTGTTTTAAATTATTTTTAAAAAACCCAGAATATATGTAGTTGTAAAAAATCGATAGCAAAATAAATTTTGTTTAAGGTATACATTTTTTGTTTGCAATAAATACATTATACTAAAATATATATTTGTATAATTTATCCATATGTAAATAACCCCATCATAGGTACTATGCTATTTTCTTTTTTACATATTCCGTCAAAAAGACAATTCTTTTTCTAAATACCTGAATCTTGTTTGATGTCCCCAGAACCATCTTCACTCCACCCATCATCACTGTCACTCTCAATGTCAGGGAACATGAAATTCCTCTGTTCATTTTCTTCAGCCAGAATTTCCTAATAAATTAGAGCAAAACAGAATTGATTGAATTATACAAAAAAACTACGCTCTGTATAACATACAGGAAGGTTAATGCATGTTATATAAATTCCACAAATGTCATTTAAAAGTATAGGTTCCATCCTCACTTGGTACCCCATACTTGTGGCCCAGTGCAACGCTTGGTAAATAACTAAAAGTATAAGTTTCATAAAATAGTTTTGTTTTTAGGGATATTTTGCTTTCTTATGGTACCATATATGCCAAACCATAAACCAAATAGTTTACAAGGGTATTTGGAGGACTACTACTCATTGCAAATCATCCAACCCTATAACGGTCTATATTGAGCTTCTAGATGGTGTCCTAGTCATAATACCAGCACATTGGATACAGTATAATATTTGAACAGTCCTTACATGACTCCTTAAATAACTTTAATGTATAAACTAGAAAAAAGAAGCTGGAATACTCTAAGCAAGAATTAATGCACAGTGTCTAGCAAGAAAAAAAAAGATTATTTTGTTCTATTTTATTATTTTTTTGTTCTTTTTTAAATTATGATTTTGCAATATCAGCTTAAAAGCTCTAGTGTTAAACTGGAATCTCTTCTAACCATTATTTTCTATCTAACGGCTATGTAAATTTCACCATTCTCCCCAGAAATTTAAGAAAAATGATATGCTATGTACTTCTACATGAGTTTAGAATTGTCTACCATTATGTTCCAAGCTATGAATTAATTTGTATTTTTAATTAATTTCCAGTATTAAAAATATACTCATAATTGTTCTGATTTCTTCAATGCATGTTGGTGAGTGCTTCCATAATTTATAGCATATATGCAGTACAGGGCTATTCACATCTACATTATACTTATTCTTTAATTTAAGATAAATTTGATTTCAAACAATGTATCAAAGAAAAACAACAATGTATCAAAGAAAAACAGCAATGTATCAAAGAAAAACAATCATTCAACAACAAAGTTACAATAAATTAGAAAGGTTATCTTTAGTAAAATCAGCAGTTCTCTGAAAGTTACTATGATATTGAAAAGAATCCTTCTTTTTTTTGAGAATGATGGAAATCATTTGAATTTTTTGAATCATTAAATTCTTTCTATGTTTACAATATTAGTAGTAGTTATTATTGTTTAACAAGCAGTGGCAGCGCTAGGCCCGACTGTGCCCCCCCCTGCAAATAGTTAAATTTACGCCCCTCACAAAAGTAAAAGGTTTAAATAGATAAGATAATAACAGCAATAGCTGTTATCATTACTATTATTGTTTACAATAAGATATTATCAATAGCTTTTATTATTAGAAACTGGCAACCAAAACTGTCAACATAGGTTTCTTCAGTTTTTAAGTGGTTCTGCTTGGCTATGTATGTATGTATGTGTCACATGTATAGGCTGCACCAATGATGCTAGAGTGCTGTAAATTTAAACATTTGTCACGTATTATGTCAACAAAAAACAATCTTTTTCTTTTTTGAAAATCTCTCCCCCCAAAAGGTTTTTAGTGTGTGTGTGTGGGGGGGGGGGAATTAACAATGCAAGTTTATGCTAAATTGGTCCCCTAGTTTGTGTCCAGCTTCATTCATGCTTGTTTTTTGAAAATTTGGTCTTTTTAGTGATCACTGCACAACAAAAGGCAAGAGAAGTAACTTATTCATTGAACATCCTTTTTTCCAATTTTTAATTGATCACTGCTCCCCCCGCCACACACACATACAGCATGTTGCCAAAAGATGTTGGTCACATGTCGTTTTTTTATTGAGTGACTAACCAGACCTGTGACTATTGTTTACAACAAGATATTAGCAATAGTTGCTATTAGAACCCGTCAACCAAAACTGTCACCAAAACTATCAACATAGGTTTCTTTAGTTTTTAAGTTGGTCTGGCTGGCTGGCTATGTATGTATGTATGTATATATATATCAAGCATATTGATCGCACCAATGCAGTTAAAGGGCTGAAAATTTATTATGTACAGAAAAAATGTTTGTTTTCTTTTTTGAAAATTCCTCCCCAAATCGGTTTTTAGTGTATTTGGTAATGTAAGTTTATGCTAAATTGGTCCCTTAGTTTGTGTCCGGCATCATTCACATTTTTTGAAAATTCAGTCTTTTTTTAGTGATAAATGCCAAACAAAAGGCGAAAGAAGTGACTAATTGGTCACATAAAGGTTTTTATTGAGTGACTAATAATTATTATTGTTTAAGACAAGATATTGGCAAAATCATTTTTATTACTATTATTGTTAATGATAAGATCTTAACTGTTATTATTAGTATTATTGTTTACAATAAATATTAGCAATAGTTGTTATTATTACGCTTATTGTATATGACGAGATACTAATAATAGTTGTTATTACTATTATTGTTTATGATAAGATATTAGCAACAGCTGTTATTATTCTTAATGTTATTTACAATAAGATACTAATAATAGTTGTTATAGTAAGTTGGAGCTGCATTCTCCATCTGTAATTATATTGAAACAACAGAGCTTTTACAACAATTGATATTACTGAAAGAAGGTTCAGAAATAAGATAAATCAGATGCAAAATGTATATTAATTGAGATGTACTTACCTGGTAGACAATATCATTTTTGTTAGGAAGTTTCACACCAAGAGTTGACCGTTTCTGCATCTTGCCAAGTTTATCACCAGGGAATGGCCTCCTTCTGGATTTTGCCATGCGGGGATTACGAGTTATCTCTGATTCTGTTGCTCTGTGTGTGTGTGCATTTAACCAAAATGCCTCTTCACAAGATGGACGCATCAACTGTTTCTGCTCACTAACAGATGCTTGAGATGGCTTTGCTGCTTCTCTGTATGTCTTGGATCGACATGTTTTACAGTGGATAAAAGATATAGAAATGGCTGCAGTGACTGGTATGGACACAGTCACTGCCACTAGAACAATTACAATAAGTAAATGGAGATGAATTTTATTGCCAGGTTTTAGATGTACTGCATTTGTTCCTTCTATTGTCTCATTGCTTACAGTTAGAATCAAAAATATAGTGGTTGTTGCAGAAAGAACTGGAGTACCACTGTCTTTGACAACAAATTGCAGGTCATATGACATGGCATCCTGCTGGATAACTATACGAGTGAAAGATAAGAGACCTGTGTAATGATTTACAGCAAACAGTTGTTTGTCATTACCTCCAATTATTGTATATTTAAGAAAGGCATTCTCACGACTGTCTCTGTCTGATGCTTTCAGGGTAGTGATATTTTGGGGATGTTGGGGATGATAACGAACTTCCATGGTATAAGGGTTAACACTAGGGAACGTGAAATAGGGAACGTTGTCATTTTCATCTTTAACTTCAACAATAACATTTACTGTGTTATTAAGTGAAGGCATACCACTGTCTTTGACCAGAACCTGGAAATGATAAGTGTCTTGAAACTCATGATCCAATGACATCACTGTTGTGATCATTCCACTATCAGATATATGAAAGGGTAGGAAGCTATTTGAGTCAGGAACAAGAGAATAGACAAGCTGTCCACCAGATCCCACATCTGGATCTGTGACATTGATCCAACCAACTGGGAAATTTGATTCCTGATTTTCAGATACCCAAAATTTAAATACTTCATTTGAAAAGTGTGGTTTTACATCATTGACATCCATAACTCTCACTGAAAAATGACTCTCAGTATGCAGTGGCGGGTTACCTTTGTCCTGACAGTTGATTGTGATTTCATGGTGGTCTTCAGTCTCTCTGTCTAATGGGTTCTTCACAGATATCTTGTACTTTTTTACACCAAGACGCTGAAGTTGGAATTTATCATGGTGGAGATCACAGGAAACTTCCCCATTCCTTCCAGCATTATGGTCAGTGACCTTTACATAAGCGATGAAACTACCAACATTAATGTCTTCCGAAATGGTAATTGTGTTTCCAATTGATGCAGATACAAAGTTGACATCTATTGTTGGAGGGTAGTTCTGTTGGTTGATCACATTTATCACAACCATTGCAACAGAACTTAAAGGAGGGCTGCCATCATCTGATGCTTCAACATACAAGTGGTATACTTGTTTTTCATAGGAATTGAGTTTTTTATAAAGAAAAATGCCTCCTGTTTTTTCATTGATTTTAAAGTGAACTTTAGCAATGTTTGATGTATCAGGACTAAAATGGTAAGAAACTTTAGCATTTTTACCAGTATCAGAATCAGAAGCTGTTAAAACTGATATAGGAGTAGTTAGATTCACTTCATTTTTCACAGAGATATTAAAGATATTTTGACTAAAGGTGGGAGGATTATCATTTTCATCAGTGACCAGTATATGAACATCCAGCACACTCTCTCGTGGTGGGGATGCTCCATCTTTTGCAATAACATGAACCATATACTTTTCTTTTACTTCTCGATTCAATCTTTCTTCTAAGCGTATTGCAAGATTTGATTTTCCATCAAATCTTTTGGATTCTGACAATGTGAAAGGCTCATCCCTATTTTTTTTTAGCAAGTAAGTAATCTTTGAATTCATGGACCCAATATCCTTATCAATAGCACTGGGGATAGACTTTGTAATTCCTCTGCCATCAGCCTCTGAGAACTTGATGCTGACTTGTTGCACTGGAAATTCTGGTTGGTGATCATTAATATCCCGAATGACCACTTTCACTTCTAGAATCTGCATAAAAGACTCAGCATGTCGCACAGCAACATCCAGCATACGGTAACATTCTATGTTATGAGTGCACAGAGTCTCGGCATCCAGTGTCTGGGCTGTGTAGAGTTTGCCTGTCTTCTGGGAGACATGAAACAACTGAGCACCATGCTTCTCACCATTGTTGAGGAGACTAAATGTGATCTGTTCACGGCTTTGTAGAGAGTCTTTTAGGCTTGTATCAGCAGCAATATCACCTAGGTAAGTACCTGGACCCTTCTCTTCTTCCACATAGTAGGTCAGGTCCACACACTGACATCCATGTAAGAATGACAGTAGCACACAAACTGGTACCAACATGTCTAACGTAAGATATGCTCAAAACACATGATCTTTCTTCTCTAGAGATGGCAGGTTAAATGTTTACTGTTATCTGTAATTAAAAAAGAAATATTCCTAAATACTGATGATTAGTAAGGAATTATGAAATATTTAATTCCCTTCTGATTTAATTTAGGTATTTTTCAAAATCTCTGTACATTTACTTTTCTATTTACATAATATGATATAAAAAATTGGAAGGCAATTTTAGTATAATTACAAATCAATTCTTTAAAAAATACCTTGTGTATATCAATAGCTAAAATATCTATGACATTGTTCAAGTCTCAATTTGCTAATCTACTAGTTATATCGACATATCCAGTCAGATTTTACAAGAAATCTTTTTTTGACAAAAAAATATATTTGATTAATCTTTTTAAGACATTTCAAATGAAAATTAATACACATGTATGTGCATACCTATTTGATAATAGAATTCCTATTCATTTTTTATTTATTTGATATGTGTCTGTTCACTAACCGCTTGAATATTGATGACAGGAGATCTGTTAAGCTCCAAGCATAAAATCATTATCTAGAACTATTTTTATTCAACCTTTCATAGAAATCTATTTGCAGCCATAGTCATCATATTTCAAAGAGCTGGGTTAATGTTCATTTCAAACATTTTAGCAATACAATTCACAAATAAATGTGCATGTGTGTAATGCACACACACACACACACACACACACACACACACATGTGAACATGTGTGTGTATGCAGTGAAGTGAGTTGAATTGTCTGATTAGAGTTTTAAACTTTCAAATTAGATTCACTGCTCACTCACAATTGACAAAAGATTGAACAGAATGGTTTGATAATGTTTTATAGTTTATCAAATATTATGGGATAAGAAAAATAGTAATGATTTATTCTGAATGTCTACTTCACTATGATCTTTGTTAAATTGATTGGTAATGTTGGCAGAATGTCTTTCTTTTGTTTACACACTTCAATTGTGTTTTATGCATACATAAGATCAAAATTGGTAATTGGAGTGTTAGGAACTTGAAATTTCAAATTTGAACAAGTTTATGATACATGAATGATTTACTTAATATGATTTCCTCAAGGCATGGATTAAAACTATCAGCAACCAGGACAGATAATTTGGAAAGCAATTTTCATATTCAATCGGAGGAAATGTCTAAGTTTTATCAATGAATGATAGATAATTTATAATGTTGTGCAAAAGTCTTATTATCCACCGTAATATTTTTGAGTCATGAAAATTCTTTAGGCTATAAAAATCTCTTTCAAGTTCTTCATGAAAAAATAATGAGACAGTTATCATTTAACAGTCAATGAACTGAATATATATATTCTCATCATCATCATCATCATAATAATAATAATAATAATAATAATAATTATTATGATGTGGTATTTATAACAATATTAATTAAAATAGAGCTTGTATAATATAACAATATTATGGTATCTCCATGACAAATTTGTTTCACACAGGTGCAAAATGGTTAAGATCTGAAAAAAGTACAAAAACAAAATGTCCTTGGTAGAAGAGAACCAACATTATGCAAGCAATACAGCCTCTCCCTTACATCTGGTTGAGAAGACCACATCTCTCATGGAGACTGAATGACTGTTTCTGTCAGGTGGAAAACATTCAGTGCATCCAGCAGAAAACAACAGAATCAGAAGGCCAGTAACACAAGTCACTTACAGACAAATAGGAAGTTTAAATAGATATAGATAGATGTAGATATACATATATTGAATTAAAGTTGTATGTTCAAAAACACTGAATAATTCTGGGGTAGCAAGAATTTAAGATTAAATAGTCTATTAACAATACTTTGAAAAGTAATTGTAAAGTTGAATGATAGGGTCTCATTCTTGATTATACAAACTCTGCATCTGCATCTGAATTTAATTCACAATAATTTGTTAAATGCTTATTGGCATTTTTGTTTGAGGATACACATAAGGGCTATTGCTTATAATCTAGACTGTTACACATGAAATATCATTTTTTTAATATCATCTATACCTATATTTGTGAAAGATTGTGACTATGTGTGCCCTCTCTTTCTAAACGGTGCATTGCAGCTAGATGTAATGATTCAGGTTACCCCTAAAATATTCAGGATTAGAAACAAATCTGGGGTGATTTGTAACATTTTAAGGGTTTTTGATTGGGGGTTCTATTTACTATATGACTATAATGCTGAACAAGACCCCCAGTTTGTATCAACCAAGTAAAAACGCCAGTTATATCATAAATATGTCACTTTAGAACAATTATTCTGTCCACTTTGGAAGATTCTTTTATTTACATGACTTCATATTCTGATGACACTATTTTTTTGTGAGTTTTTAAAAAAAATGTTAATCATTTTTCCAGAGGACAAAATTAGTGGGGTCTTTATAAATCATTTTCCAAAACACAAATTTTGGGGATTGGAAGTTATGTATATTATATGGAAAGAAGTTTCATTTTACACTTTTCTCACTTTTATGGGTCAAAATTGGAGGGAAGATTTTTTTTCACTTTTATGGATCGAAATCTGGGAGAGAATTTATTTTCAATTTTAGGAGTCAAAATTGAGGAGGAATATTTTTTTCCAATTTTAAGTGGTTCAAAATCGAAGGGAATATTTATTTCACTTTTAGGGATCAAAATTGAATGGGAATTCTGGAATTTTTTTTTCAATTTTAGGTTGAGGGTAAGTTTCTTTTTCACTTTAAGGGTCAAAATCTAAGTGAAAGGGATCTTTCTTTTTTCATTTTTAGGTGTCAAATTCATGGGGGAACTTTTCTTTTTCACCTTTCAGGTTCAAAATCTTCTCTTTTTTAATTTTGGGGTCAACATCAAGGAGGGATTTTTTTTCCACTTTTAGGGGAAATTTGTTTTTACTTTTCGTCGTCAAAATCAGGGAGAACTTTTTTTCATTTTTACGGGTCAAAATTGAGGGAGATCTTTTTTTCACTTCCAGGTGTCATAATCAGGGCGGAACAGTTTTTTTTTATTACTTTTATGGGTCAAAAGCAAGAGGGAACTGTTTTCAATCTTAGGGCTCATAATCAGGGTGAGGGAACTTTTTTTTACTTTTATGGGTCAATTTCGAGGGGGAGAACTTTTTTTTTCACTTTTCATGTCAGAAGCAAGGGGGAACCTTTTCTCTCTTTCAGAAGGTCAACAGCGAGGGGGAACTTTTCTCCATTTTTTTCTTTTTTAGGGTTTTAAAGCAAGGTGAAACAGTATTGTCATATTTGCAGTTATTTTTTCCCCAGGCAACACTGGGTATTATTGCTAGTAAAGAATAATGCTAAAAATAAAAGATTTACTGATGTAATTGCATTTTTTGCAGATCTAATGTAAATAGAGATATAATTTGTTATTATTGGAGGTTTTTGAGCTCTTAACAGCAATAGTGTCTACCCAAGATGTTAGACTAATTTTCAAGTATAAATTCAAATTAAGACATAATGCTGCTCAAGCTGCTGATGATGTCAACAGAGCATTCAGAGTGACTACTACAGTGCAAACTGTTCAGCGTTGGTTCAATAGGTTTAGGTCTATTAAGATTATTGACAGCAGTAGCCAGCAACTCATGAACAAGGGTTCAAGCACTTTCTGAAGATTTTAGGACTTCAACAGCGACCATATCACATCATCTCACAGCAAGAGGAAGGTTTAAAAAGTTGGAAAAATGGGTCCCACATGAACTGATTGAAATGCTTCATGACAGTGCCTGACACCCCAACACCTCTCAGCTGACTGTGTCTAAGCTTAGAGAATTGCGATATGAAGTCTTGCAGTATCCTCTATATTCACTTGACATTTCCCCAACATATTATCACCTTTTCAAGCATTTTGAACTTCATACCCATAATAAATAGCTCAATAAAAGGGAAGCCATAATTTGTGCTTTTACTGAATTTGTGAACACTAAAGAATTTTATAGAGATGTCATATTATCATTAGAGGATCGTTGTAAAATCTTATTGCTTCAAATAGGTCATATTGATTAAATATTTACTGTTTTTTGTTGTTTATATCATCTTCATCTAACTATTCAAATAACGACATTTCATATGTAACAGCCTAATATTTAATGTATGCTGGGTTCAGATACTAAGGAAGTCATGGGCTATTTTCAGTTTATTTTCTACAGTATCTCTTTCAGATTTTTTGATTTGAGAATCACTTCAATTTCCTGATGTTATAGTTGGTCTGATGAGGAAAATTATGAATCACTGATCCAAGATTATTTTTTTTTTATATATCTGACAATTTACCCATAGATATCAAACATAAGGGTATTGAATAGATTTCAAGATACAGAAATGAAGAAAAAATTGTACTCAGGGCCAGCCTGTCCATTAGGAGAAACCTAGGCAGTTGCCTAGGGTGCAAATGTCTAGGGGTGCACTTCAAACTGAAAAAATAGTTGTTAGATTATAAGCTGGGGTGCAAATTTCAAGTTTCGCCTAGGGCGCATGAGACCCTTGCACCAATGCTGATTGTATTAATTAGTATAATATTAATATGGAAACTGATTTCAGAATGTTCTCTTTCTCTCTATATATATCTCACACTCATTCACTCACACATATGCATGATGTCTATGCTGAAATTCATATCTGTAGAGGGTGCATATCTTACCGTTATTTGATGGCATGTAAGACCCACTTATTTCTACAAGGAATATTAATAAAAATGCATTTCCATGAATTCCTCCCATTTATCATCCAGCTTTTTAACTCCTTTCAAGTGGGGCTAGACAACGAATATTACATATACTTTTTTAGCCATTTTCTGGGGGGAAAAGTGGGGTCTTATATGCCGTCAAAAAGTATCTCTCTAATGTACTATAAATATTTGTGACTCACTAACAAATTTTAAGTTTGCAAAAGTAAATGCTTTTTCTTTAATGTGTAAAGAGGAAGCACAATAGAATTCACATCTATTTTAAATGAATGAAAAAGAAAGCAGTAGATTTATCTAATGGCAGAAGTGTCTAAACAGGCCATATGTATACTTTCTGTCTTTTTATGTTGCATTAATGCCTAGATGCATGTAACTTCTTATGCTTTTACTTGGATGCTAGTTACTTATGTATGTATTGATGTACATGTTATGGTGGATATGGTTAGACAATGTGGAAAAGAAAGAATCCTCTTGAAGATATTAATCACTGCTACCTGCAACACTGGTTTATTGCTGGGTTTATTAATCACTGCTACCCACAACACTGGTTTATTGCTGGGTTTGGGCTATTCATATGTCTGATATTTATAGGTATCTATGTATCTAGACATCACCCAGCCCTAACTGTTCATAGTTGAAACTTGAAATTTTGGACTCACCCTTAAAGAGTAGGGAAAATGTTTTTTTTGTTTTTTGACCCCCCCCCCCTCTAAAAAACCTATCAATATGCAATGTAAGTTTATGCTAAATTGGTCACTAGTTTGTGCCTGCTTGCTTTTTGAAAATTCAGACGTTTTTTTAGTGATCACCGGCCAACAAAAGGCGAGAGAAGTAACTTATTCATTGATTTTCCAACTTTTATAATTGCTCACCCCCAACACAGCATATATGGGTGTCGGTGATTCATAATTTCCCTTGGAATGCTAGTCTCTTCAATTGTTAAGATGTCAGTATAATTATTCAAGAGTAAAATCAAAAGAATAAGATTCAGCATGGTAAACCTGAATTGTTTTCATGTTTTATGGTTGAAATCATAAAAATGCTCATTTCATCTGATGGTACAACCAGTCACACAATTGTTGGATTTATCAGATCATTTATTTGTTAAATTAATCATCCCTCCAGAGTGGTTCATCTAACAAGTTTAGCATTATATATGGGACTTGGTAAAAAACATAATTAAAATAACATTTCAAACACTATAGTCTACTTTGATCATGCTAATGTTTGGTTTCATGTTTCTTTACTGTCTTGTATTATATCAGTTTTATCCCCTGACTTCCAGCAACCATCATAAAAATAAATATTAGGTTGGTGCAAAAATAATTGCATTTTTTGTTATTTTAAACTTTGATGCTTATTTTTGAATAAACTATTATTTAACTATGTTCTTGGAATATATCATTTTAAAGTGTGAATTTCACTCTATTTATTTAAGCTGAACATTTTCTTTTCACTATTTATTCGGCTGTCAAATCAAAGATGGAAAAAAAGGAAATTCAAGCAAATTTGTTGTATTGTGAGTTCAAAATGGGATGTAAAGCAGGAGAAACTGCTTGCAATATGAAACAAATATTTTGCCAGTCTACGTACAACTCAACATTGGGTCCAAAAATTTTGAAATGGAGACAAGAGCCTTGAAGATGAGGACTGTTGTGGACGTCCTTCTGTGATTGATGACATCCAATTGAGGGCCATTATTGAGGCGGACCCACACAAAACAACTAGAGAGGTTGCAGAGGAACTAAACGTTGACCATTCAACAATTGTTAGACATTTGCACCAAATTGGAAAAGCAAAAAAGCTTGACAAATGGGTGATGCATGAGCTGAACGAAAATCAAAAAAATTGCTGTTACAAAATCTGCTCTGCGCTTCTTTTGCACAAAAAACCCCAAAAAACAACCCATTTCTTGATCGCATTGTGACGTGACAAAAAATGGATTCTGTACAACAATCGACAGCATCCGGTGCAGTGGCTAGACAGAGGTGAAGCACCAAAACACATTGCCAAACCAAACCTGCATCAAAAGAAGATAGTGGTCACTGTTTGGTGGTCGGCAATTTGAATCATCCACTACAACTTTTTGAATCTTGGTGAAACCAATTCTTCTCCATCACAATGCCCAACCACATGTCATGCAAATGACCCTGCAGAAATTGAATGAACTAGGCCACAAACCTCTACCTCTCCCTGCTTACTCACTAGACCTCACTCTGACTGACTATCACTTTTTCAAACATTTCGACCAGTTACTGCAAGGGAAGGGCCTCAACAACCAAGCAGCTGCTCAAAATGCCTTCGAAGAATTCATTGGTTCCAGGACCCAAGAATTCTATGCTTCCAGAATAAATGGACTTGTTTCTAGTTGACAAAAATGTGTACATTCTGAAGGTTCTTATTTTGATTAATAACTTTTAATTTTTTGTCGTTGCTGATCTTCTAATTTGTATATCTTCTAATTTATCCATGTATGCAGATAATTTGTAGATAATTTGTAAACATATAAGATTGATTCTGTATAATTGTAAGTTCTTAATTTTTGAGTCATATTGTATGTTTCTGGTAAAGAAAAAATGCACAAAGATAGGAAAACTGAATTTCCCATTGCTGAGGTAATTTAAATAGTCACAAACTAATAAAAAACAGCAAAGCATTTATATAAGCAACTTGTACTTAACGTTAAATGATTTTCAGATTGGTATTCAAGATGTAGCAATTGCATCCTTAAAATTATGAAAATGTGCCAGAATTGCATGGTGTATTTTTAGGAATTAAACAAACTTCTCCTTGAATCTCTTTATCTTGAAAATAAAGACTTTTGTAAGAAGATCATTTTTTTAAACAATTAAATTATTTTTTTCCTTTGAATTTTGCGTTCATCTGACTGATAAAAAAGATTGTTTATAAAATTAGATTTTCAATTAAAATTAAATGTGTTTCTATGTGTCTGTTTGTGTAAAAGAACAAAGTTCAGCACTCCAAAAAAAAGATACTCTCTTCATTTATGTTGGGAGATAAAGAGTGCTCTTTCCTGACTAATTTGCAGCCAACATTCTTTCTTTAAAACTGAGGTTATATTACAAACTTGCTTGTAAAAGATGAAAACAGAAATTTGCTTAAAGGAATAAAAAAGGAATAAAAAAGGAATAAAAAAGGAATAACATATAACTAATTTTTTATCAAGTTGCACTTAAAAACAATGCATCACAAATTATTTAACCATCCAAGGCCGGCACAAGGGTTTCATGCACCCTAGGTTAGATCTAAATTTTCTGCCACCTGTTGTATTCTAACAATTATTTTTTTCAGTTTCGAGTACCCCCCTAGTACCTTTGCACCCTAGATGAGTGTCTGGGCTCACCTAATGGACAGCCCAGCCCCATTACCATCACTTAATAGTTTCAATATATATGCATTTGCACCTACTGAAGATTGGTACCTAAACTAATAAAGACAGCCAACAATGAGACTCAAAGTCACTCAAACCTCTCATGGAACCCTAGAGTTCTGCGGAACACCAGTTGAGAAAGGCTGGTTCAAATCCAATGGCATACCCAACAGTTGCAGGCTGAAATTCAGTGAATTCAAACACACATGTCTGTGTGTTTTAACCATTGATGCCTTGACTGCAGAGAAGGTGATTGGGTTTAGTACATTTTGGTGCAGCCGTTTGGACACTGACATTTTGGCACTGCCGTTTGGGTGCCAAACCTATTTTGGTGCCAGACGGTTTGGTGCTAAGAACATTTTTTCATTTGTAAATCTGTCTGTATGGACAGTTTTGATGGAAAATAAATTACAATGTATCTGTTATAAATTGAGCTAGAGAGATGATATACACATATTTGGAAACAGGAAAACTAGCTCTCCTCACTCTAATCTAATGTTTTTATTTTTCAATAAAGTTACATTACAGTTGTCAAGCTTTTTAAAAGGGAATGATAATGATGATTCAATCAACAATTTTTTCCTAGCGCCCGAAAGTCTGGTGCCCAAAGGTCCGGTGCCAAATCAGCTGGCGCCCAAACGGTTGTGCCAAAACCCAGCACGCAAATGACTGCGCCCAATCGTCCCATTCCAGAACAGGACTGAGTGAAGCTGTTCACTGATTGGTTGGAGTTTGAATCCCATTCTGTTTTTTTCAAGGGTTATTTATATATCTAATAGATTACAGCTACTGGAACAAACAAATTGTAGAAAAATGTCTTTTTCAAGAATAAAAGACTTTAAATTGTCAGGAAAGTAAGCAATATCTTTCATTCTGGTAAAAAAGAAAGAAAAAAGAACAAGGTTCTCTTTTCAAAAGGTAAGCATTCAAAAGAGAATTCTATTCATCTGTTTGTACACTGAACATACAGTTTCATAAAAGAGATTACAGCTGGAGATTCCTATTTGAATAATAAAAAGATGCCAAATTACCCAGAGTTGATTTTTCTCATAGCAGAAAAAAAAAGGAAAAGAAAACAA
>VCCN01003854.1:9092413-9106742 GCA_006491835.1 Architeuthis dux
CGCACAAGAGAACGTATGTCAGGATACAATGTATATAAATATCGTCCAAACGATATGTTTGACCGAGCGCTTTCAACTGTACATTCAGTCATTTTCGAGATTGTGAAAAACTGTAGTGGTACTGTTTTGCACTGTTCAAAAAAAACAAAGAATGCATTTGCCTACGACTTGTCCTGTGATGCCACCTCAACCAACCAATGGCTCACACCCAAGGCCATACACATTATGTGTATGGCCTTGCTCACACCCAATTTAATTTGGATACTATTTAAACAGTGCAAAACAGTACCACTACAGTTTTTCATGATCTCGAAAATGACTGAATGTACAGTTGAAAGCGCTCTCCCGGTTGGGCTTGTACACACACCCAGGAAGACCCACATAGCCCCTCCTAAAGCCTTAAAAAATTAATTTTACTGAAATCTGAAAATTCATTTGGCTTTAGTAGTTCAGACGTCAAAGCGGAGCATTAGATTTAAATAGTGCCCATGTTTTATTGTCGTGTTGGGGTTGAGGTTAGGGGTATGGGTAGGGTTATTGCTCAAAGAAAAACATGTTTCATTGTTCGGTTAGGGTCAGATTCCTTAAAAAAAATACTGCCAAACTGGCATAAGCACTGAGAGAAAGAGAAATTCACATCTGCAGATGTCCTACAATGAATGGAAAGTAAGGCTCCAGTTCAGCATTATAGTTTTTATTGTAAATATTGTAAATAGAGAAATGTGTGCAGTGTCATGATTCAAAGTAAACTTCTAAAACCTTTAAAAATAAATGTTCTCACAACTGACAAATTTCGGAAGGTTTGAAGGTCTAATAGATTGAAAGCACATCAAATTAAATGAAAAATTTTTTTAATTTTCTCTGTCGGAGTTTGAACTTGGTCCAACGATCCCATTTTCCATGACTTCAATCACTGGACCATTATCGCTACTGAAGTTTCTTTTTTAGAAATAAATGAATCTTTAAATAGAAACTTACAAATTAGGGCTGTCCTATGTTAATTATGAGATCAAGTTACCTCTGTAGAAAGAATTTGCAGCCCATAGTTTGAAAACTTTATTTAGATCATTAACTATTTTTATATACTTGCTACCCTCCAATCAATAATCATGATTATATAGTCCCATCTTGCATGGAATATTTTGTATGAGGGGGAAGGATATGAATCTAATTAAGATTTGTCAATGAAAAAGCTACCAAATCTAACTGAATTCTAAACAAGAACTGACAGCTCTAGACAGCATTAAAAGCATAATAAAAATCAATAAAAAAACTGATAAGATTCATTCTAGCAATTCCACTTATATTTCTCTCTCTTTCTTTCTTTCTTTTATCAATAAATCATAGTAATTTGATCAGTCTTTATGATCTTTATTACATGTAAATGATACAGATGTTTTTTTACTGGTGAATTAGCTCTCTCTCTCACATACACATTTTCTCTCAGATTCATTTGGACTGGATTTTGAAGTTTACTTTGAATCATGACACTGCACACATTTCTCTATTCTTAGCTATTGTACACTGGTGTAAATATATACGACTTTCATCTGATGATGATTTGAAATGGAAATTGAATATTATTTAGAAAAAATAAATTGCTTGTTAACTGTTCTTTTAAAATTTAAAAATTCTTAAATCTTTATTTTTTTAAACGAGTGTTATATATTATGATAAGAAATTCAAGTCAGAGAATGTAATCATTTTATTAGAACTTGATTATTTCAATAAAGTCTGTCATTTCTTATGGTCTATCATCATTAAAACCATAAAATTATAGCCCAATGATTATATTTTCCTTAAAAAAATGAATTGATAAAAATGTTAATAATAATTCACATGTGCATTTGTGTATGCATGTGTGTGTGAGAAAAAGACTGATTAATCTGGTTATAGGATTAGTTGCTTTATTACTGTGTTTATGTCTGTGTAAAAATGTATATAATTTAGACATTAAAGTTTTTATTTCCATAGTTGTCCAACTCCAGGACAAAGACAGAGTTGACTTTACTTTCCTATGTAACAAGAACAAGAACAATCCTCACCAAAAATAGGGGGTAAACCGATATGTAAAATCTCCATTCCCCTATCTCGATTTGAACTCATGACCTAGTGATTGCTAGCCTGTGTGTGTTACCACCAGCGGTAAACTGATAAGTCTTACATACCTCCAAAATTTACAGTAGAATTATGCAAGGAAGTAGAAGTAGGAGGGGAGTTTGACTCTGGAGCAACCAGGCTTGTTACATAAGCATACGGTTGCCATACCTCTATATTTTCCCAGACATGTCCTGCATTTGGGCCTCTAAATCACAGTAATGGTGTATATACAGGGTTGACCCCAGGGTTCCTGGCACCCTGGCAAGCTGAATTTCGGTGCCCTTCAAAGTATAGTAGTATCTTATTTATATATTTATTTATTTGTGACCTCGCCTCACCCAACTTACCTTCCCTCCCAGGCCTTAGCTATTTCCCCAAACTAGCTAAACCTGGCTGAGCTTGTCATCTGCCATGAGAATATCCTTTGCCAATTTTTTCTCTTAGTTTCACTACAACAGAAAGTATTTAACTGTCAGATATTCTTGGAAAATCTTACTTCACATCAGGGAATTTTCTTATTGTGACTGTTTTATTCTGTTTAATTTATTCATTTTCCCATTTTTCAATTTGTATTTGGAAAGAGCTACTGTCTCAGACACATGAGAGGTGCCCCTAATATTTGGCACCCTGGGTGACTGCCTGTGTTACCAATAACTAGGGTCGGCTCTGTGTATATATATTAATATTAATATTATGCAAACATGCAAAATGAATTATCACTGCTGTTTCAAGATTATATAGCGCCAAAATGTGTGTTGATTTGAACATCGTCTGTTTTGAATATTCACATAATTAACTCAATCAAAAATTCCTTACAAATTTTATCTAGAAATTTAAGCTATATATTGGAAGTAATGAAGACCATTTAAATATAATTGTTACCACCTACTATAAGTTTGAGAAAAGTCATTATCCTTTTAAGAGTTGTTCAAACTATTGAACTCATTATTTTTGTTGCTGTTTTGCTAAACAATGTATTGGCTGATCCATTCTACAGTCTTCTTGAGGTGCACATTCTGTAAGAAAAGAGAGGAGTCTCTTTTTCCAGAAATGTTTGCAAATATTCTGAATAAGTTCAGTAGTCTGAACAACTCTTGGAGTGATAATTTTTCCTACTTGTGAAAAAAGGAATTTATGAGTGAAAATGAAAATTTAATAATTCAAAATAAAAATAATCATTAACAATGAAAAAAAATAATCTGACAAAGAAATGAGTGATTTGCTTTAAACATACCACAAAAATTGTCTTCTCTTCTATAGAAATAATCTATCAGCAGTTATTCCCCTTAGATTGTATCTCATCAAATCATTAAGGGATTGATTTCTTCCTCTTCATTCAAGTGAGTGGAAGTGTAGCACTTGAAGGTTAAAGGAAGATCATTGACTTCAGGTGGAATATCTGATCAATCAAGTCATCTTCCATGAAAATTAATCAATTCAACTTCTAACGCATTGCTGATGCTCAAAAATACTTTCTCTAGTCTTCCTCCTACAATCTTTTTTAAAATTTTAAATTCATATACAGGGTGTTCAGAAAGTCTTTATCTATGTCAGATTTTATTTTCAAAGAAAAATATATAGAGTCTTTATTGACACCCTGTATTTAGCTCAAAATTCTTTCAGAAGTTTCATGCATGGCTGCAAGGATGACTAAGGGAAACAAAAATACTTTAGTTGGCTCACAATAATTTCAATTTGTCCTAATCATAATTTCTTCATAAATATCTACATGAATAAAAGATAAATTATCATAAATATGCATATTTTTCTATATGCTATATGCTTTTTCTTGCTTTTAGAGTAAAATTTCACTGTTCATAAAAGATAGTTATTTATTATAATATTAACGTGAAGTTTTCATTTTTCATCATAAATCTTTTGAAAATCTGCATTGTCAACTTTTATTCTGGTAAAATCAGACGTCTATCAAAGATATTTAATTGTTTTATGTTTTGATATAGATAGGTCAATAAGCAATAGAGGAATTCATTCCTTGCACAAGTCAGAGAAGAGAACAAGTCCAATTATCCTCTGATACCAAAGTCAAGACATTGTATAATATACAATCCAGAAACTTTGTTTTTGGTTAATTAATGTGTATTCATTTAAAATTATGTATCTTATAAACCTTATATCAGTCAATAGATACCATGCAGTAATTAGACCAACGTAGGTTTCTACCAATTGTTTCCCAGCTTCTCATCTTTTTATGATGAGCGTGCGTTACATAGTTTAGTAGGAGAAAGTGTAACAATATTTGTCTCTGCTTGACCATTCCATCTCTAAGCTAGACTTGAAAGTATTCACATTCTCTGCAGTGACCATTGCTGTTTGGGCAGATAGTCAACACTCACTGTGGTTGCCCTGAGTGTTGGTTGGTCAGGATACGGTAGGTTTCTATCACATCAGCATTTCTGCGTCCGTATGTGAGAGTTGGTATATCAAGCTGTTGCAGTCTGCTAGCGATGGGGAGGTCTTTCAGTTCAGTGGCTCTCCTCTGCACTTTTTCAATATTATTAAATATATTTAAAAAATACTACAAGAAATAAATTACTAAATTATTAAAATGGGGGTGATCAATTAAAAAATTGGAAAAAGGGGTGATCAATGAATAAGTTACTTCTCTCAGCTTTTGTTGGGCAGTAATCACTAAAAGTGTCTGAATTTAAAAAAAAAAACAAGTCTGACACAAACTAAGGGATCAATTTAGCATAAACTTACATTGCAAATTGAACCTCCACTAAAAACCTATTTGGAGGTGAACTTTCAAAAAACAAAAAGAAAGTTATTTCTAGACATAATAAGGAGTACATGTTGAAATTTTCAGCCCTTTAGCTCCATTGGTGCAGCCTGTACACATGATACATACATACATAGCCAGACCGGCTTAAACCTATGTTGGTTGATGGTTTCTAATTAGACTAGTGTACTCTTGAGTACCGAATAATGGAGCGGGGTTTGGAATTAGCAGGGGGTTGGAAAAAAATTAAAATCTATCAATCAATAAAATCAAGTAAATGCGTACATATTTTTATTCATTTAAGTACTGCTATTTGTTTGGATTCGATTTCAGCCATGATTTAAATAAAAATAAAATTATTCTACACGTGTTTTGTCAATGGATTTTTCTTTCTTTTTAAACTATCTTTTTTCTTTTCCTTTCTTTTTTTACACAAAATGATTTTAATCAAAACAGTAACAATATACTTTACTTTGTTACACAAAATAAATGCATAAATAAATAAAATTGATTTTTTTTAGTACTTAATTAAATTACAATGATTAAAATTGAAATAAATTAAAATAAATTCTAAATTAAATTACATTGATTTAAATTGTTTCTTATTTGGTTAAATTAAATTGATTTAAAACAATTTGACTGAATATTAGAGGCTTTAATTTAATTTAATTTAATTTAAATTATATTGTTACTGTTTTTATTAAATTCATTTTCTGTAAAAAAAGAAAAGAAAAGAAAAAATTGTTTAAAAAGAGAAAAAAATTCTGTTGATGAAAACACGTTTAAAATAATCAAATTGTTTACATCACGTGACTCCAACCGATGCTATAGGAAAAATGTCTTATTGAGATGAGTCAAATTTTTGGTCCATGAAAATGATATTGTGCCAAAAGATGTTAGCTGTATCAACAAAATTGCCTAATTAGTGAATAAAACAACATATTTACTTATTTTTTTGTATAAAAAACTTTGATTTCACTTTGATTACATAAACTTTTGATTGTAAAAAATAGTTGTTTTTATCCTTGTTTTGATTAAATAAACTTTTGATCAAATTTAAAACTATGTATTTATTTATTTTTTGTAAAAAAAAAGTAAATACATAGTCTTAACTTTTTTTAACAGTTACTTTTGTCAGTTGTTTGTGTTTGATTGTGTGCAAGTTTTGTAACTGTACCGCAAAGTATGTGAGTTGGGGGTGGGTGGGGGGTCAAAAGTTATTCATGGAATTTCAATTTTGCGAGGGGTCTGGTCTCCGACCTCCCCCGCAAAATTCAAGGGACTACTGTAATATCTTTATTGAATTCATATTAATAAAATAAGTAATATTTTTAATAAATTAAGTAATATTTTGAGAAAATAAATGTTGAAGATTAAAGTCACATTTAATTTATTAATAATATGTAATATATTTCCTAGATTTTAGATATATATCTGGAGAATGCAGATGTTTCTAGGTGTTTTAAAATGGTTTTTGACTCAATTTTAAATGTAACCATGAAATTAAAGTTGGCAACACTGCCCTTGCTAGATCTTCATACAAGAAAAGAACTAGCACATCTATGGTCTGACTTTCAGACTCGTTAACATATTTTTTACACTTTAAAATTTCCTCCTTATCAAGCGGAAGTAAGAATGACATAATATTACATATATTTTTCAATTTTCATCTTTTTTGTTTTTTACACAATGTTGTCAGGCCTTTGTCAGGTGTACATTGCATTCAGTTTATCTAATAATATATTGATAACTTTCATAATGGATTAAATTATACAAACATGACAGAGTTTTTGTGATAAGAATAGACACAAGTTTTTAAAAATATTTATGAAAAATACTTTAAAGTTCAATTTGGTTTAGCATTTTTGTTAACAATAAAAAATAAATTCCTGTGTCCAAATTTTTTTTATATGAATGATATTCAAAATAATTTCACTTGGGAGCAATGACATTTTTTTACCTGAATGTAAACAATATTTCTTTTGGAAACATTTAATCAAAACACGGTACATAAAAGAAGTTTTAATCATTGAACTTAACATTTCAAAATAAATATAGGTATCGCTCCATTAAAAAAAAAATAAATTGCAAAAATGATTATGATACAAATCTTATCATAGGCCTTGGGCTAACGATGGGTCATTTCCTGCCTATCTCATGTGTAACTCATCTCATTTGCTAGCTATTGAGAAATTCCTTTCACCAAGATAACAATGAAACCAAATTACTTGAGAAAAATCTTTACATTCAAATCAATAATATTCCTAAAGTGCTGATTTTCAAGTCAATGAGTGCAGATATGAGGATTTGATAAAAGACACTCTTTTATCCAAAAGGAAGAGGGTAGCTCATAAGTGACCTATACGCCTCAAAAGTGAGTGCAGCAGAAAGACTATTAACTAAGAAATGTTCAAACTACTGAACTCATTCTTTTTTATATACCTTTTGTTGTTACCACAATATTTTGGTTGATCTATTCTAAAGACTCGTCCAGGTGTACAATTCATAAAGAAAGAGGGGTCTATCTCTTTTTTTGTCAAATTATAGATTGTATACCTGAAGAAGGTTGTAGAATGGATCGCCCAAAATGTTGTGGTAGCAACAAAAGCAACAACAATCGTGAAAAAAAACAAACAAGTTCAATAGTCTAAACAACTGAAAGATAATGACTCTTCTCAAAATTACAGATGTTTATCTTGATCTTTAGTAATATAAAAATATCATATAAATCATTTTTACTCAATAATTTTCTAATTTCTGAATTATCATTATGTATAAGTGTTTTCAGACTGTTGTCCCAAACCTCGGTTCATCTTCTGACGTTTCGTCTGTTGTACCCTACGGCCTTCTTTAGGTGGGTGTTGTGGGTGGTGATGTTTCGGAAAACTGAGATGGGTGGTCATCGCCATTAAAGACTGAGCACAAAATGTCCCCATTTCGCTGTCTAATTTCGGGTGGAAACAGTTGTTAGATCAGAACAATGTTGTTGACCGTTTTTCATGTCATAAATATTTATGACATGAAAACAGCTTTCTGAAAACATCACCACCCACCTGAAGAAGGCCATAGGGTACAACAGCCAAAACGTTGTGTTCAGAAGATGAACCGAGATGAGGACAACAGTCCAAAAACACTTTTCCAAAATATTTTCTAATAGTTCTCTCCTTCTTCCCATGGATGATTGACATCCTAAAAAAAATCAACAAATCCTCACAACCTTTACCGAGGTCCTCTCACCACAAGCATTAGGGGTAATAAATAATATGGTTACAATTATAATATTTACCGTATATACTGGACTCTGGCAAATGGTTTACAATGGTATTTGGAGGACTAGCACTCACTGCAACTCATTCAAGACCCATAACTGTCCATATTGAACTTTGGTAGATGACTCCCCAGTCACAATACCAGTGCATTGGATGCATTGTAATATTTGCATTATTTTTTTAAAAATCAAATGACTTATATACGGCGTATATAAAAAAAATCATTCAATAGTTCATGAGCTTATTTGGACTGCTCTGCTTTTAGCATCTCTGAGTAAATATTTCCATCCTCGTCAAGTGACTTACTGTGAATGATTAACTAGTCTGATCAGATACACTTCCAATAGAGATGTGATCACACAAGCAAATCATCTCTGACACATTGGTTGGGATGATAGAACAAGCTTCTTACATTCTTGTTATAACAAAAACTACAAAGAGAAATATATCGATCCCAATAATACCACCAACATCTCATCAAATGAATATCAACTCATATGAATAAAATTCATCATTTCAGTGTTTCTCAAATGGGGGTAAGAGACCCCCTAGGGGTACTTTGTAGTACTGCATGAGATTTTAAAAAAATTATCAGTCATGCATAATTCCTAAAATAATTATACTGTAATAAGTTCAATAAAACCCCAAAGAGTTTGATACTTGCAGTTGCCTCCCTACCACCAATAATGACAAAGATACTCAGTGAAGCAGAAGCCCATGTTTCTCACTAAATTGTAAGGGAAATAAGACTCATTCCAATGAAACTACAATGCTGTCTTAGAAGTGCCGGATTAAAGCAACTAGAGGCTCTGGGCTAGAAGTAGGGGGCGGAACCCCTCTGGGGATCGCATAAAGATTATTGGGGGTTGCAGAAATATTTGAAAATCTTTTTTAAAGAATAATCATGTAACTAGTGTTATTTTTTATTATCTCTACATGAATATGTACTCCTTCTGATGCTTATTGTGAAAATGCCTAAATATTATTACTTTTTTGTTACATTTTACTAATTTTTTTTTTTAAATAATTAATTTTTTCTTGTAATAAACACGTAGAACTTAATATATGCCCTTGATTTTTATCATTACAAATGAAAAAATATTAATGGTAATTTAAAAAAAATGTTTTTGGCAGGAGGCTGTCGTCAAGAATAATTTCAAAGTCACTTTTACAAGTGGGTTACTTTTATGCAAACTTTCAAATTTGTTTACATGAGTAAAAGAAATTTCAAGTATGAAACAATATTAGATCATCTTGCAAGAGTTCATGAAATTAGATACATTTTTCTTTAATATAAACTTAATTTCAATAAAGATATGGCAACAAAGCAAATAATTTGATAAAGTTGCTTGTTTTAAAAACTACTTTAAAAATATTTCAAATACACAGATACCTTGATTAGTGCGGTTTTGATTAGTGTGGGTTTTGATATAGTATGGTTATAGTGTTGCTGTAAAAATTCATGTAATTAAGTATAAGCTGAAAAAAACACCACAATAAATTATAATAAGACCTTGAACAGTACGATTTTGAACAGTACAGAAGGTTTTGGAATGAATTAACGGCACTAATCAAGGTATACCTGTATGTACATTTTAAAATTTAACTATATCACACCATCTCAAGGCAATAAGAAAGGTTAACAAGCATGGCTACTGCAGGGTCAAACTCCTCTCCTACATATATTCATGCTGAAGATGATTACCTGCAACTTTTGTATTGTATATAAATCTTTGTAGATATATAAAACTTGTCAGTTTGGAATAGTCGGTAAGAGAGCCGCCTACCAATCACTTGATCATGATTTCAAATCATGGTAGAGAAATGTTAAAGCTGTCACCAAAATTGTCAACATAGTATCTTTCAGTTGTCAAGTTGGTCTGCCTGCCTGGCTATGTATCATGCATACAGGCCACACCAATGGAGCTAGAAGGCTAAAAGTTTTGACATTTACTTCTTATGTCTAGAAAAAACATATTTTTTTTGTTTTTTGAAAATTCCCCCCATAATAGCTTTTTAGTGAGGGGGCTTCAATTTGCAATGTAAGTTTATGCTAAATTGATCACTAGTTTGTGTCCACTTGTTTTTTTGAAAGTTCAGACTTTTTTAGTGATCACTGCCCAACAAAATGTGAAAGAAGTAACTTATACATTGACCACCCCCTTTTCCAATTTTCTAATTGATCACCCTCAATACGGCATGCTACTAAAAGATGTTGGTCACGTGGCAGTTTCTACTGAGTGACTAACCAGACCTGTTTTATATATTGGTTTGGTTTAATGTGACAGGACAGACAAACAGTGATCAGTTTACTCTACTAAATTCAGTAAGGATTGTTCTTGTTCGCTAGAAAAAGAAAATCAACTCCAGCCTCTGACTTGGACAGGAATTTGACAAAATATTGGAAAAATGGGTCCCACATGAATTGAAGGACATTCTCCAGTGACAGTGACACACCCCACCCAAGCTTAGAGGATTTGGATATAATCATCATTTCAAGCATTTTGAACTTCATATCCTTAATAAAAGATTCAATAATACTGAAGCCATAATTTGTAGTTTTACTGAATTTATGACCACTAAATCTAGAGAATTTCATAGAGATGGCATATTATCACTAGAAAAAGGTTATTGCATCAAATGGGTCATATTTTGATTAAATGTTTACTGTTTTTGTATTGCTTGTATCATCCTTTATGTTACTATTCAAAAAATGATGTTTCATATGTAACAACCTAATAAAAGAGAGCATGTGGAGCTTAGCAGACATATTTTTCAACCAGGCTGACAGACATAATGACAGTGTGAGCCAGCAAACAGCGGGGGTAATGGAAGAGAAAAATGAACAGAACATAAGAGGTTTCCTTACAAGAGAAAGAAAGGGTAGAAAATAAGATTGGGTAGAAAGAAGCAGAATTGTAAATGTCACCTCAAATCAAGTTATTGGATTTGTAAATCATGGCAACATGTCAGTCAATAAAAAATCTTTTATGTATTTTTTCTAAAAAATAAAATTTACAGTGGCAAACAGAGACCACTCCATCAGCTAAGAACAAATCAGAGGCAACTGTCACTATTAGTATAATAATAATAATAGTTTTTCTGTTTGTATATTATTGTATCTCAGCAAAAATAGCACATGGTAGGCAGAATTTTTTTTAGTGCTACACCCTCCAAATGCTCTAATTTGGGGAATAGAACAGATCCAGGTGATTTTCAACTGTTACATTATGTTTTAGAAAGGAGGTTCAATTTATGATATAACTATAAAGCAGAACTAGATCCTTATTTTGTGTTCAACGGGTATGACGTCGGAATGGAACATTTTGACTTCATGAGAGGATTTTATAACTTCATTTTATGATGTCATAAGAAACCCTTAATTCTGATCACTCTTTTTTCAGTAGTTTTGTTTTTTACCTGTTTCATATTCTTAGCACAAGTAAGGGGAACATTTTTCTTCCCTTTTAGGGGTCAAAATGGAAGGTAAAATTTTATTTTCACTTTCAGGGGTCAGAAGTGAGGGGAAAGTTTCTATCTCTTTTAGGGGTCAAACGTGAGGGGAAACTTTATTTTTTTCCTTTGAGGGATCAAAAGTGAAGGTAAACTTTTTATTTTTAAGGGCCTAAAGTGAGGGGAACCTTTTTTATCTTTTAGGGGTCAAAAGTTAGGGGGAACTTTTTTCTAATATCAATTCGATACAAATGTGGTCTTTAAGTGAGTGTAAAGTTAAAAATAATAATAACAATAGTAGAATTGTTAGAAAGACTGTTGAAAAAGGACAGGTGTAATGCCTACATATTTAAATAAGTCTCCTTTGCAAATATACATTAATAACTGTTTCTAGCAGTTAAATGACAATAACTGCTAGGATAGCAGTATGACAATAGCAGTTAAATGACAAATAATAAATGACAAATCTTTCAAAATAGAAAAAAATAGCAATCCAAGGGAAATTATGAATTACCACCACCTATATATGCTTCTTTTTACCTTGTAAATTAAACAGTGGTGGTGGACAGTGATCACTAAAAAGTCCAAATTTTTTAAAACACAAGTGAGAATGCTGCTGGACACAAACTAAGGGATCAAGTTGGCATAAACTTACATTGTAAATTGTATCCCTGCACTAAAAACTTATTTTGGGGAGTAATTTTCAAAAAACAAAAAGACATTTTCCCTACTCATTGTGAGGTGTGTGTATGTGCAAAAGTTTCTACTATGAACGGTTACAGCTGGGTGAAGTCCAGATACATAGATAGACAGATATAAATGTCAAAACACATGAATAATCTAAACCCAGCAATAAGCCAGTGTTGTGGGTAACGGTGATTAATTATATTATTTAAAATAAATGTTTTCTTAATATCATATGAACTAGCACAGTACCCATCTAGAATGAAGGGATTATTTACGCACTTCTGCCTAAGATCAGGAGCGCTCTGTCTATAATCAAGGTATCACTCGCTGGCACTTCTGCTGGCACTGAGCAGAGTGTAGTATCTGTGTGTATTATTGAAAAGTGTTTCACACAAAAAAATATTGTTGTTCGCATTCTTAAATTGTTGTTGCCAGGCAATGATTCACGTCATATTAATTGCTTATGCTTTTCTGACGTCATAACTGCGTTGCAAAGTAATTTCCCCTTATGTTATTGCTGAAAGTGTAACATTCGAATGAAGGTAGGAACAAGCAGAATAATATTATAGATAACAGGAATAACCAGTTGATAAAACACAAAATAACTGGAAAACTTTAAGAGGAGAAATATGTTCCTAGGATTATTTCAGTATTGCTTAAATATCTAATAATCACTTCAGTCAGTAATCCTTTGATATTTATAAATAAAGTTTATTTACTTTTTAAGACATAAACACATGAGGAAACTTAATAACTAAGTAAATACAAGATTTATTTTGATAAAACATGAATGTAGAATGAAACCATTAGTTGTATTCTTCATAATAATTCATAGAGGATGATGAACTTGTTAACAGAAATCACACATGTATAAATACACACAAAACACATACAAATTAACTTTAAAAGTCTTATGCTGTTTTATTCAAATGTTCAAATAATTGCCATGAAATATTTTTTAAAACGTTTTTGTTGATACAAGTTAGTAGAATGTCTCTAAATGGTTCAACTTGGTTGTTATTATTTGTCTTTCTTTAATATTTCTAAACTTCAACCATTCTGAAATATATTTATTAAAATGGTTTATTGGTTTGTGTATTTCATTAAAATACATATGTAAAAAAGTTATCAGATAATGTTTATACTGAGATTTAAACTTTGATTAGACTCCCTTAATGTATACACTTGTGAGTTCCAAAGTAACTTTCTGACAGGAAAATGTATTAAGACTATCAAAAAAATTGGTACCTTTATCATTCAAAATTTAACCAATATTAACATTTGAAAAGGTAACACAAGTTTTTTGTTTCAAAATATTATAGAGCATCTTTACTAAAAATAATACTTACAACAAAAATATAACAGAAAATATTCTTAAGGTCTCAATATTATATACTCACTAAGCATACAAAGCAGGGCCGAATGTAACATTGATGGAGCACAGTACAGAACATTTCTTTAGGGCCCTTCTATTTTTGTATTTAGCAATTATTTTCAAGCAAATCAAAACAAAAATGAAATATTCATAAAATGATGATGTTTAATGGATCAATAATCTATCTCTATGTAAACACAATAAATCCTCAAGCAAGTTTAGTCAAGATATTTTATATTTTTACCCGCAAAAACTGAAAAATATTAAAATATTTTTAAAGACATATTGGGGGTGGGGTAAAGTCTTGGGGCCCTGTGCAGCTGCACTGTTTGCACTGCCTTAAGTATGGCCCAGATACAAAGATAACAGCCAAAATTGATTATAAAATAAGCATTAACTTACCTGAGTAGCTAATTCCATTGGAAACTGATAGGTGGTGCCTTCCATCAATATAGTGTAATGCTGTTGCTGCCACTGCTTTCAAAATATCAATCACCCTCTCTGTGTATGTGAGCATTAGAAGGATATCAAAGAAAAGAAGGAAGAAAGAGAAAGAAAAGAAAGAAAATACAGTATAATCCTTGAAAATGTTTTCTATTCATATATGATGGCTAACTGATGTGTTTCACATGAAACAATACGGCGAGTTTAGCTAATAGCCCTTGCAAGTGAATAAGGGTTCATTTTGCTAATATACATGTATGG
>VCCN01003854.1:9109254-9120998 GCA_006491835.1 Architeuthis dux
ATAAATAGACATCTCTAGCTTAGCATTCAGATAAATAGACATTTCCTGTGTTCTAAATATTTTCCTTATTCGAATGCAAAAGGCAGGTATAGTTGTTTGAATTCATTATATTAATTATGAACTTGTATATTCACTGTTAAATATAACTACTAAAAACAACTGGGTTTTCTTGATTTATTTTGTTATATATCTATTCTTTTATATTTCACATTCATTCACTATATTAGAAATGTATTTCATAACATGAAGATAGCCATTACAGGTCAATGATCATAACATTTTAACCCAAGTGTACAATTTACAAAGAAGTTATATTCTTGAATTTTAGTTACTTTTAATGATTCAGGCTTATTAAGGATTCAACTAGCAGTGAATCCCAGTCTGTTCCCAAACAGTTCTTGAAATAAAAATATGTGCAAATTCAAACTAGTTTTATATCATCTTGATGTGCACTACAGCATATAAGGGAGACAGCAGACATGAGACTACAATGGTTAATTGGAAAAAAAGACTGAAAGATCTCTCACTAGACAGCAACCCAGAGATAACCATTTGGAAACTCCAAATATGCAAAATATTACATGTGTCATAAAAACATATTAATGAAAATATTTGCTGATAGAAACTCATGAATGTTGAATAAAAGCCTAACTTAAAAGTGGTATGTAGTTAATATGAGGAAAGAAATAGATACATGATCATAATGTTAAGGACTGGCAGATATATTTCTTCTCTAAGATTTTTTTACCTATTACCCAAATTTCATGAATTTAGATGTTTCAATAAGTAACTTTAAAATTCAAAAATTGGCAGCAAGAAAATACAACCAATGAATCGATGAAACAGTAGAATAAATGTGGACAAATAAAAACCAGCAAATATTTAAATCATGAACTTGTGAAAGAGAAACATCAGTTATACAAATTGATATATCTTTTGCTTAAAATAGTTTACTGATGAACATTCAGGCATATTGGAGAACTACTGATACACACACTGATTCTAGTAGATGAATTTTCAGGAAAGACATAAAACTTGCATACAAATTATATTCAAAACTAAGATTTAAAAGCAGAACTTGCTATTCACAAACATTCTACATGAGACAAATGTATACCCTTAAAAATGTACGTAGTTTCTACATTTAAGATCATACACTTGGGTCAAGGTGAATATGCCACTCTTCCACTGATTTTAATACATCTTCACTTAAATATATAAAATATTACTGAGATAATTACCCAATATGAGAAGAAACATCAGAGTAAAATAGGTATAAAATTTGCAGAAGAATGATTTGCATGTATTTAAAAATACAATCCTTAATATAATTTGTGTGCTGTCAGTCAGTCTGTGACAACAAACAGAAACAGAGGAAGTGGGTATTGTGAACACACAGACACAAAATGCTGTTATACTGTGTATGTGTGTGGGGGTTCGTTTCCTGGCTGCTGATAATATAAATACAACTACTACTACTGCTGCTACTGTTGCGTCAATATGAATACAAGAATTTAGTTAACAATACCTTGCGTTAATCTTTAAATTATTGTGTAAACATTCTGAAATTGAATACAACTTTCAGTATACCATTAGCAAAACAATGGGCATTTACTAGTTATAAAATAATTAGCAGATACATGAATCAGAAGTAGATTGTATTATAAACAAGCACTGACATGCAGTTCTGTGGTGTTGTTTTTTTCATTAAAATAAATAACAAAAATTTAAAAAGCTGCAACAATACTGACAACCATATCACTTACCTGTCTTGAACAATATGCGCCACCCTTTTGTGTCACCCTTCAGTCAAGCAGTAATGATGCACTTCACCAAATTTCTGTACCATTTGAAATCATCATCTGAAGAATATGAATTGGAAATCTGAATTAAAAAAAATGTGTAATAGAATAGACTTAACAACACAATGTGCAAATCTGTAATCAGAGAAGTAATTCTGTTATATTACCATTATAATATCAGATATCAACAGATTAAATGTCAGCAGATCCCGAACCTTCGGTAGCTGAGGCTACTTGACATCAACTCTCTTCCAATGTTCACGCTTGATTTGAGTGAGCAAGCAAGGACTCTCACCTGTTACTTGGTTATTAGTCGCTTGACAAATTTTCAAGCATTTTTTGGGAAAATTTTATTTGGGTCATTGACATGTGAGTGGCACAGTGTCATTTTACAAATGCACTGCCAAAACTTTTCTCCTCCCCCTCCTCCTATTATTATTATCATTTTTTTTTAAAGGCTTGTGTATGTGAATGCATGCTGAGGTAGTACAAAATTTAAGTTAATTCCTGATTGTATTAAATGTTACGTCATTATTGCTAACCTTTGCTTGCAACAAATGAATTTTATTACTAATTTTGATTGGTTTTCCTTTTCATCTTTATTGTTGCTTTTTATCATTTTTATTGCTAGGTCATTACATTTTACAATGAAAAAATAGTCTCTAATGAGATGTGTTAAAGAGTCACAATAGAGATGAAAAACAAAAATAAGATACATAGCAAAGTTTTATACACATGGTACATGCATGCATATAGATCATCTTTTTTAGAGGACTATTCTCTGTTAGTAACAATACATACTTCCAGACTAAATACAAGAGAGAATTAAATCTCTGTTGAGTTTAATCAAGATAAGTGACTTCATTTCAGATATTTATATATATTATGCTTTGGCCCCAAAAGCATGCCTGACCCCAGAATCATCATCTGATGATGGCTTTGTTGGTGGCACAGCTGTTGTTTTTTTTGCAGCAGCATGTGTATGAAATTGTGTGTGTGTGTGTGTGTGTGTGCATGTGTGTCTGTGTGTCTGTGTGTGTGTCTGTGTGTGTATTCAAGATGTAAAAATTAAATTCCGTTGGAAACTGCATCTTGTTATTACATTTATATGGATTTTCTGTGCTTAAAAATAAGAAACGCACAAATCTTGTCAAATTTTTAATAAGGAAGGATTCTCAAGGCCACACTGTTTTCTAAATTGAAAGATTACAGAAGAATCATAAATCATTTCTAAAGACATAGATTGTTGATAAAGTAATTTTCATAAAGACTTCATTCATCTTTCAAAAGTAAATATTCTTTATTTTTAGGAATTAACATGCCAATGCTTTAGAGAAACAGGGTTCAGTAAAGATTTAAATCTATATTTCAAATCATTGTTTTATGTTCTGTGACTTATAGAATAAGATAACCAGAGAAAAAACAATAGTTCCAGTGGTTCTTAACCTTTTTCAAGGCTCGCACCCCTTTTGAGATTTCAAAATCTTTCTTGTACCTCTTAATCTTAAGGCTAAAAAATTAAATTTAAAAAAGTCAAAATTGGCAAAGTTAATATTTAAAACAAAATGTTAAAATTATCAAATGTCAAAATAAAGTCTGTATCAAGATATTACTAATAAAACCATCTAATGCGCTGGCTGCTGTTGCTTTTTCTCAATTAACTTTGAAACACAACGAAAAAAAGTTTGTTTGTCACCCTCTTCTCCCCCCAAATTGCTTTATGCACCATTTTGGGGTGCGTGCACCCCAGGTTAAGAACCACTGAGATAGAGATAGATAAATAAAATGTATAAACTCACACATAATAAATGTCGGCTCCTCTTCTAGTCTTCTATTGAAGTCTGAAATGCTTCCTGGTACGGCACTACTTTTTTTTTACGCTGAGACTTCATCTCTCATATGACAAGGGCATCATATGTGCAGGTGTGAGTGTGCAAGTGTGTGCATGTGTTTGCATGTATGCAGGTTTGTGCTTGTTAATATGAACTGCCAGAAAAACTAAAAAGGGAGAGAGGAAGTAGCTAGTCTGTCAAGTCATATTTAGTATGCATGCATGACTCTATAAGTGAGAAAGACAGAGAGAGAGAGAGAACACAAGCAAATGTGTATGACAATATGTGTAAGTGCATGCATATGAATGGGTGATATTGGATTCATGAATGAGTATGGACTTTTGTATATATTTGTATGTAAGTGAGTATCAGCATGTGCATGTGAGTGTGATATATATGTGTCTAAGTGTGATATATATGTGTGTCTAAGTGTGATATATATGTATGTATAAGAGAGAGTGCATGCTTGTACAAAAGTATTTGTTAATGTATACATGCATATTTGTGTGTGTTCATGAAATAATAAGTGTCTATTTGTGCAAGTGGAAAATATGTGGGTGCGTGACTGATTTTGACTGTATGTTTAAGCACATGCTTTTGTTTATGTAAGAGTGGATGTGAGTGTACATGTACAAGTGAGTGAGAGAACATAAGTTTGTACATATTTTGGAAAATATGTATGTAAAGCTGATTTGTGTGTAAGAGAGAGAGAGAGAGAGAGAGAGAGAGAGAGAGAGAGAGAGAGAGAGAGAGCCCAGTAGAGGAGGAGACTGGCAGAGCTATAAACTGAGATGTACCTGGCGGTTGCCCCACCCACTGTTAGGCAAAGAAAAAAAATCAAAATTCTAAATATAGAAAAAATTCATTCACAAACAAGGAACTGGTTCAAGACAAAATACAAGAAAATCCATGTCTTGTTCATGAATTGCCACAGCTTATTTTTCTGGGCTGCCATTCATTTTAATGTTTCTTCTAAAAACATATTCTAAAATATAAAAAGTTAACAATAATTATAATTATTATTCTCTTGATGAATTTAAATTTAAAGAAGTCCGTTAAAATCAACATATTGGTGGAGGGTAAATTCATTTTCACACGAGACATTTTCCTTTCGTAACAAACAATTAAAAATAAGAAGAAATGGAATAATATAATAATGATCTGTTTAATTCGAAAATAGTAAAAAGGGTAAAAGATATTTTTCGTTCAACAACAACAGCCACTTAAAAAACAACTGACAACCAACAATCAAATAACGTTATCAAAAAATGAATGTTGTGGATGTGCATATGATTTTGCAATTATTATAACACAGGGAAGAGATACTTGATGGCAGGTGTCAATAGATTGTTTGTTTTCTGCAATATTTCTGCACAATCAAATTTCGATGCCTATTAAACTATGTCAAAGATGTTCCTATGTTGTGCAATTCTTACATTCCTTTCACTGAATGTCCGAAATGCCACTGTCCACTGTCGAAGTGGCATCAACCCACTGGCTACAATCAGGAATATGAGCAATATTTGGTCTGTTAAACCTCCTTGAACTAATAACCTTATCTTCAGGGAAAAAGAATCTTTTTTGTATTGGCTCCATGTATCTGTTCTGGGTTTGATCTTTTTTTGATGAACATGGTTCAATGTAATCAGCAGTCAGGTCTGAAAAAAAAAAAGAATTATCAATGCAATATAACTATTTCATGATTTGGCTATGAACTGACATAAGTAGGTATGAAGAAAAATTTTCACCCGAAAATCAACACCTGATTTTAAAAACGTAATTAAAATTTTAAAAATTCTATTCTTGATTTTTAAAAATGTTTTTCTAGAAATAAATTAGCCAAAATGTTTGTCTAAACAAAAATAAAAACATATTTTCGTTAATTATAACTTAGATTTTGACTGTTATAAAGTTTGCTATATTCATTAAAAAGTCAATCATGGCGCCGTTTTCAATGACAGTAAAAAGATTTTTTTAAATTTAAAATTATGTGGTTAAAATTCTACCAAAAATAGAGTTATTGTCAAATGCAGATAATTTGAGGGAAAATACTTAGTTTTATCATTGGTCAACTAAACTGTGCTTAAAATGTCCTACATTTTCTATTAAAAAAGAATTTTTTTTAACACTATCAATCAGCACATTTTGAAAGTAATGATCAATGTTTATAATCAGGCGTTGACAGACAGGCTAATTTCTGCTGATATTTCAGCCTTATGGAAGACTCAGGGGACATAACCCAAAATGCTGTAGAATTTACAAGATTAAAATGCACCATAGCTGTGCTGTGCAAAATATGCGTGTTGTCTTCTGCAACAATCATTTGCAGCCTCCCATAATTTGAAATAGCGGTCAATTTACATAAACAAAAAAATCAGAAAAAAATATATGAAAACAGGTCTGGTTAGTCACTCAATAGAAACCGTCACGTGACCAACATCTTTTGGCAGCATGCTTACTTATCTCACCTTTTGTTGTGCAGTGACACATTTAGCATAAACATACATTGCAAATTGACCCCCCCACTCAAAATCTATTGGGGGGGGGGGTGAAAAAAAACCGAAAACATTTATTCTAGACAACTAAAGAAACCTATATTGATAGTTTTGGTTGACGGTTTCTAATATACGAAAAATACACCAGGTAAATATTTTTTCATCATTTCACTATATTTGATTATTCATCCTTGTTATAATATTTTTATATAAATTTCAGTCGAAGCACAATATAGAAAGAATGAAAAATATACATTTCAAAAATATTGGATTAATCAAAATAATTGATAAAAAATTATGAAAACTTTTTTTGCAAAAGAAAATGTCTAAATTATAATTAATCAAATAAAACTAAGTTGTCCAGAAGAAAAATATTTTACTTAATTTTTCTGTTCCCAAAGTAAGAGTTCCATTCGAGCAGTTCTGGAGTTTTTTTCTAAAAAAAGTAAACATAATTAATATCTCGAGGGACTTATATATAAAATGTGTAAAAATCAATGAAAGCACCAATGTATAATTAAAATAAATCATCAAATTAATAAAGGTGGGGTAGGAATATGAAAGAAAATTATTTTTCTCTGAGATTTGGAATAGAAAATGCTTTAAAAAAAATTTGTCTTTTATCAAACAAGTATCGAAAATTTTATCAAAATCGAATAATGTTTTGATTTTTGCTAGAATTTTAAAATCAAGGTATTTTGCGCCATCAAACTTTGGAAAAATTTTTAAATGCAAATATCACATCCATTTTTTGTTTACATAAAAACAACTTTCCACACAAAATTTGAGAACGGAATTGTTTGAATTTTAATTACATTTTTAAAATTAGATGTTTATTTTGGTTCATGCCTAGACATAAGTAACTATGAAATATTCAAAATATATTGGTACTAAATCTGAGAGCAGCAAATCAATTTTCAACAATCATTTTATTTCTAGAACATAAGAAGTTGGATCAATATATTCATATCCTGACACACTGAAACAGTTATTAGCTGAATTTTGATCTGAAATCTTCATTGTATAATGTTTGAATTATGTGATTGATATTCACCACTTAATTAAGTGCATGACAAAGGAGAAGATTATGTTTAAAAGTAAATATTTGTTGTTTAGATTAAATGCTTTTTTTTCTTCATTTAGCTACAGACTTATTTATGTACCAGGTATGTACCTAGATGTGTATGTGTGTAATGTGCCAAAAAGGGGTTAAGTTCCAATACAATCACATCATTTCACAGTGAGTACACGGATTATAAAAATGGATTTCATCTGGACACAGATGACACCCACTCCCCTCCAACCGTTTTAAAGATTTTTAACGCTCATAAAAATGTGTTAGTCTTAAAAAAACATGAACATAACAATAGGGAAGTCTCGAATTCAGCATTTGTCTGTGTTTTTATAATCGGTGTACTTACTGTATATCAGCAAATCTTTTTTAAAAAAAGGGTTTTATCAGTTTCTTTTCCTCTTAATATTTTATTCAAACACGTGGACATATTTTTTATTCACCGCTACCCACAACACTGGTTTATTGCTGGGTTTAGTTAATCACTCTACCTACAACACTGGTTTATTGCTGGGTTTAGGTTATTCATGTGTTCTGATATTTATATGTATCTATCTATGTATCCGGACTTTGCCCAGCCCTAATCGTTCATAGTAGAAACTTGAAATGTTGCATATACACTCCCCTCAATGAGTAAGGAAAATCCTTTTTTTGTTTTTTTGAAAATTCCCCATCTAAATAGGTTTTTAGG
Organism: Architeuthis dux; assembly: GCA_006491835.1. Taxonomy (NCBI): domain Eukaryota; kingdom Metazoa; phylum Mollusca; class Cephalopoda; order Oegopsida; family Architeuthidae; genus Architeuthis; species Architeuthis dux. The sequence goes on from VCCN01003854.1 coordinate 9,117,147, forward strand.
GGGGGTTCAATATGCAATGTACGTTTATGCTAAATTAGTCACTAGTTTGTGCCCACTTGTTTTTTGAAAATTCAAACCTTTTTTAATGATCACAGCCCAACAAAAGGTTTGAGAAGTAACTTATTCATTGATCACCTTCTTTGCCAACTTTTTAATTGATCACCACGAATACAGCATATATGGGTGGCAGTGATTCATAATTTCCCTTGGAATGCTAGTTTAGTTTTAGTTTTTAGTTATTGTTTATTTATTTGATAAAATGTCAACAAAGTAATTTTAATTTAATAAATAAAACTAATCAAATTATTTTTTCTCAAAACTGACAAATTTCCAGGGTTTAATAAGGTATTATGGATTGAACACAGAAAGATTACATGCAAAAAAGTTTTGTCTATTATTTCTTATTGAATATTCGACTTTGTTAATCAATTTTTGTAAAAAAAAAAAATTTTGATTAAATTATAACTACCTTTTTATTTATTTTTTATGTAAAAAAAAAATGGAGCTTATAAATTTTGTATGGAATTTGTTTATTTTTCAGTAGGAATGGCTGACGTGACAACCGGTGACAGGTCAAATGTTGACCTAGTGACTTGAATCAAATTTGGGGTGCCTTTTCTACATATTGTATGAAAGATTTATAATTTGATCTTTTTCTTAGATTTGAAGGTTTAGGAAAAGTTTAGATATAAAGTTGTCTATTTGTGACTATAAAATAAACAAATGTTATAATAACAAATGTATATTGTTTTACCACTGACCTGGTATTTGTCTAGAACCTCCAATATCTGCATCACTCCAGCCATCTTCACTGTCAGCATGAGAGGGGAGTAGATTTCTGTGAGTATCAGGAATCATGAACTGGCTTGGATCAGTTATATCAATGTCATCTATTTCCTACAAATCAAAACACACAATATAAATAACATGAAATTATTTATTAAATACTAAACATAATAAAATTATCCTGTTTTATTTTTTATTAGATGAAGCCAGGGCAGATCTTAGGAGCTGCAAGAAACATTTTTTGTGGAGCCCCAGGTTCACAGTCAATGCCTGTATAATCTTAGAGATATAAATAAAGGTATTTGAAAGCTATTATACATACATTTACATATTTATCTTTTTAACTTTTTCAGAGAAATACATTTTTATGCTGTTCTATAATTTATTAACATATTGTTTAATTCAAGTAAAGTAAAACAAATTTCAAAGTATAAACTGTATAAACAAACACTACTGACTTTTAAAGAATTCAGACGAAAATTTATTAATTAGTAATTTTTGACTAGTATTTTCTTTCATCTTAAATTCTTTAGTTGTTTTTTATCGCAACTCACTCAGACAATTAGTCTGGGGGCTAGCAGAGCCTGGCACCATCCCCAGGATCCTATGTCCTGTTTCAGAAAAAGATGTTCCCAAGAAAAAATTTGGGATGAACTACCTCATTTGCATAAAACAAAATGGCCATTAGCACACACCAAAAGAAACAGAATTTCATAACACGTCTTCCAATTGACATATCTGAGTACTTTAACAGGCTAAATCATGGTTTTACAGACATGAGGAATGCAAAAATACACTTTATTTTACCATAAAAGTAATTAATTTATAGGTATTTCAGCATCTTACAAGGAAATTTAAAGGTATATTTTATAGGCCAATCTCTATGGATTGTAGATTTAATTCATGAAGCAGATATATACATATATATATATATCATTAAAAAGAGAATTTCCACAACTTTCCAACAGCGAATCTTGTCAATTTGTATCTGTTTGACTTAAAAAGTTACCACCCAAAACATGAAGCTAGGTGTTGAGCATTTTACAATAAAATTTCAAGTACACAGTCCAAAGTCTATGGATTGTGGAATTAATTCTTGATGGAGGTGTATACATATATAGATCATTAGAAATGAAATTCCCTCAGCTTTCCAACACTGTATCTTGTAAATTTGTATCTGTTGGGCATGAAAAGTCACAGCCGAAAACGTGAAGCTATGTATTCCGCATTTTATGAGAAAATTTCAAGTACACAGTCCAATGTCTATGGGTTGTGGAATTAATTCTTGATGGAGGTATATACATGTATATATCATTAGAAAGAGAATTTCCTCAGCTTTCCAACAGTATTTGTTATCAGTTTGTATCTCTACGGAAAACAACCTACAGCTGAAAACATGAAGCTAAGTATGTAGCATTTTTCAAGGAAATTTTGAGTACACAGCACTTTGGCCTATAAACTATACTTGAAATTTCCTTATAAAATGCTGAAATACCTATAAATTAATTACTTTTAAAGTGTATTTTTGAATTCCTCATGTCTGAAAACCATGATTTAACCCTTTAAAGTACTCAGATATGTCAATTGGGAGACAAGATATGAAATTCTATTTTTTTTGTGTGTGCTGGCAGCCATTTTGTTTTATGCAAATGAGGTAGTTCATCCCAACTTTTTCCTTGAGAACATTCTTTTTCTGAAAGAGGACATCCTAAGGAACATTTTTAGTAATCTATTCATAGGATTGGGAGGGTGGGGTAGGCCCTGCTGGCCCCTGGACTACATCAGCACAGCAGTGAATAAACTGTGCAGATTGGAAATAACAATCTGAGTAAGTTATGATGAAAAGTAACTGAAAAATTTAAGATGAAAGAAAATACTTGTCAAAAATTAATAATGGTTGACAATGCTTCATAGAAAAATAAATCAGGGTAATATTACTACTACTACAATTAGTGTATGTAAAAACAATAACCAACATAATACTGAACGATCAGTGAATAATGAAGGATGAGTTTACAGGTTAGATTTGATCTTCTGCCAGCCATCTTATTATAATTCACCAAAAGTCTGTCCGTCTGTCCCTCTCTCCATCTGAGAAGTAACGTATTCATTGATCACCCCCTTTTCCAATTTTTTAACTGATCATCCCCAACATGGCATGCTGCCAAAAGACGTTGGTCACGTGGCGGTTTTTATTGAGTGACTAACCAGACCTGTTTTGTTATTAGTTTAATCCCACCCCAACTGAAGCTGGCTTAAAGATGCAAAAAGCCTATTTCAAGTACATTCAAGTACATTCAAGTACATAAAAATTGCATCTCTTATTCTGTTCATTGGATATCAAGAGCTCATTCTTAAATTAAATAAAAAAGGAACAAGGGAAAGAACTCGTGGTTATCTCCATTTAACTTTCTAAAATAACATGTTGCAATACACCTCAGCCTACTTAAATTCACAGTGCATGTAATATTAATATAATAAAATTGCAATGTAAAAGTATTTTGATATGTAATTATTACTGTTTAGAAAATATAAATGCATTAATAGCAACATATTTTTCTGTATTTTATATTTCTTTATTCATGCTAATATATTTTTATTGCAATAAAAAATGGAAAATACTTTCAGTTATCTTCTTTGGCACTAAGTAAACAAATATTCATATAAACAATTTACTTAACACTTGATTATTTCAACCTATATCAACCAATCATATGGACAAATACTCTGCAAATTATGGAATTAAACCCCCAAATAGTACCTCAGTTGTTATTGATCACTCCTTCAGCTGAACTATTGTTGAAGTGAATACCATCTCTTAGTTACATGTGTATGTTTTTTGTTGAAGGACTGCCCCAATACAGACCCTTGTAGTGGTGATAGGAGTAACAACAACAGCAATTATAAAATATAATTCTTAAAATTTATATATTTTTAAGCAATTTTTAATATATTACAAATTTGATATCTACATAATGAACAGTGTGACTTTTTAATCACTGCTACCCACAACAGACTGATTGATTTAATCACTATTGCTGGGTTTAGGTTATTCATGTGTTCTGA
>VCCN01003854.1:9126542-9137650 GCA_006491835.1 Architeuthis dux
GCCAGCAAGCCAGCAAGCCAGCCCAACTTGAAAACTGAAGAAAGTTTTGGTGACGACTTCTAATAGGTTATTATTATTACTCCAGGACAAAGTCAGAGTTGACTTTACTTTCCTATGTAATAAGAACAAAAACAAGAACAATCCTCACCAAAAATAGGGGAGTAAACCGATATGTAAAATCCCCATTTCCCTACAGTGATTTGAATCCATGACCTAGTGTATTACCACCTGTGCTAAACTGACAAGTCTTACTTACCTCCAAAATTTATAGTAGAATTACACAAGGAAATAGAAGAAGGAGCAGAGTTTGACTCTGGAGCTGCCAGGCTTGTTACCCTGATTGTTGTTGATAAGCCTGCTTAAAAAAGGCAATATCTATTTCATAATACTAATTTACTAATTTCAACAAGTGTGTTATGATTTTATACAAATTAAAAGCAATCTCATCATTCTTTGGAGAATGTTCCTAACCGATTCTGTGTTAATATCAATATACAAGTTAAAAGTAACTATCTACAAAGAGAAAAGTCATTCTAATCTAATCTAAGGATTGCAGAGTAACATTAGTTTAGAAAAAAAATGTCTCTAACTTTAAGATATTATTCAGTACTATTTTATATTTAATGTTGTCAGCACTGTCTGTCAAAGTTACCATGTTAATTTTAGTATAATTCTTATCAGAGTTTGTTCCAATTCATTTGTAACTAGAAAGCAATCAGAGAGCACATACGCCTTCCAACACCATTGTTACTAAAAACTGAATGAAAATCAGTTCATATTCAGCTACGATGCAGAGGGAGTAACTATAAAAATGAATTGCTGGATCTGTCCCCAAATTTACTCAATTCTTCCTAAGCCCACAGCTCACCCTTCCATGAAATTTCATTGAAATTCATTAAGAACTTTTGGAGATACTGTGTGGACAGACAGACATGAGTGAATACATATAGCTCTTCCAACTTTGTTGGCAGTGGTGAATGAGACTGATACAATATACCAAGGCAATGGAAAAGAATAAAAAGTGAAAGTTCTTACCTGATAGATGGCATCTGTAACTTTTTGAAGTTTCATTGTTAAAGCTGAATTCTTCTTCCTCCCTCTGTTTGGGGTGGCTGCCCTCACGACAGGAGCATCAGACCAAGCAGCGGCCAAATGTGGGTGGACAATCAAATGTCTCTGTTGGTTAAAATTTTTCTTTGAAAATCTAACTGCAACAGCATTGCGTGCAGCCTTTCTACGATCATTACAACGAATACAGCAGATTGAAAGACCTGCTGTTATTGGCACGGCTAGAGTGACAGCTACCATAACAATAACAATCAGTAAATACTGATGGATTTTGTCGCTTAATTGTGGCTTTGTAGAACTGAATGCATATTCAGATGTAATGTTGCTCACACTCAATATCAAAGATAAATTAGTAGTTGCTGACAGCACAGGGATGCCACTATCTTTGACGACAAATTGTAAGTCATATGAACCTGTATCTTGTTGCTCAATATCACGATTGAATAATAATAAACCAGTGTAACGGTTCAATTTGAACATTTTAGCTTTATTGCCACTAATTATTTCATATTTTAGAAATGCATTTTCCAGGCTATCTTTGTCTGATGCTTTTAGAAACGTAATGTTCTTGGAGTGATGGGGGTAATAGACAACATCCATACTATAAGGGTTAACGCTGGGAAATGTAAAATATGGAGCATTATCATTTTCATCAGTAACTTCAATCTCTACATTCACTGTATTATTCAAAGGTGGTGTCCCGTTATCTTCAACCAAAACCTGAAACTTGTAAAGCTTTTGAAACTCATGATCCAATGACATAATTGTGGAGATTAAACCATTGTCGGAAATGCGGAATGGAAAAAACTGTTCTTTGTTGCTTGTCAATAGGGAATAGGTCAGTCTTCCTCCAGGACCCAGGTCAGGATCGGTGGCATTGATCCAGCCAACCTGCGACTTGGCTTTCTGGTTTTCTGCAATTGATAGTTTGATTGTCTGCTCACCAAACTGGGGTTTTACATCATTGACATCCGTCACTTGGACAGAGAATTTTGTCTCACTATGAAGTGGTGGAGATCCTTTGTCTTGGCAAGTGATTGTGATATCATGATGATCTTGTGCCTCTCGATCAATTGGCTTTTTCACAATTATCTTGTACTTTTTAGAGTCAATATTCTGAAGCTGAAATTTGTCATGATGTAGATCACAAGTAACTTCCCCATTCTGTCCATTATCATGATCAGTTATCTTTACATAAGCAATGAAACTGCCAACCTTGATGTCTTCAGAAATGGCAGCAGTTTTACCTTTGGAAGCAGATACAAAGTTTACATCAATTTTGGGTGGATTGTTTTGTTCATTAACAACATTTACCTGAACCATTGCAATAGAACTTAAAGGAGGTTTACCTTCATCAACTGCTTCAATATATAAATTATAAATCTGCTTTTGACCAATCGTAAATTTTCTGTGTAGAAATACTTCTCCAGTCTGTTCATTTAATTTAAAGTGATCTTTAGCAGTATTAGGTGTTTTGGAGCTAAATTGATACTTAACTTTGCCATACCTTCCAGAATCTAAATCCTTGCTTGACAAAATAACGATTGGTGATGCTTCACTTGGTTCATTGTTTGCAGTAACATTGTAGACATCTTGGGAAAATACAGGCGTGTTATCATTAATATCTGTGATAGAAATCTGAACATCTAAAACGTTTTGTTTTGCAGGAGTTCCTCCATCTTTAGCGATAACATGGACAAGGTAAGATTCTTTTACTTCTCTGTCAAGATCATCTTCCAATTGTATTTCAAGTTTAGAAGTGCCATCTATTCTTTTAGAAATAAATAAACTAAATGGGTCACTTTTGAGCTTCTTCAGTTGATAATCAATTTGGGAATTTAAGAGTCCTACATCTCTGTCAACAGCATTTGGAATTAATTTTTTGGTTCCTTTCTTGGCATTTTCATAAAATTCAATATTGATGAGTTTTTGAGGAAATTCTGGTTTATGGTCATTAACATCTTCAATGATGACTTTGATTTCCAAAATCTTCATAAAAGATTCTGCTCTCCTCACTGCAATGTCCACCATTTCATAACATTCTGTATTGTAAGTACAAAGCCTTTCTGCATCTAGCCTCAAAATGGTAAAAAGTTTCCCAGTCTTTTCTGAAACTCTAAACAATTGGGGACTATCCTGGTCTCCCTGTTGAAGGAGACTGAAAGTTATCAAGTTTCGGTCTTGGGGCGCTACTGTGTCCAGCAGGTGAGAATCAACAGCAATATTACCCAGGTATGCCCCTGGGTTCATTTCTTCCTTGACATAGTAGGTGAGGTCCAAAGATGCACATCTTTGTAAGATTAGCAGTATTATAAACACTGGTTGCAACATGGTCTTATCTCATTTGCAAATGGTAAAAATATAACATTCCTTCTTGTGAGTTCCGCAAGAGTATTCATTACATTGTCTGAAATTTTAAAAGCCAAACAAAAATTTAGGCAAAAATATTGACTCCTGAGTATATAGATATGGATAAAAGGATATTAAAAAATAGATTCAAAAAGGTGATGGAAGAGAAAAATAATTTAGAGATAGAATTACCATATTTGATGGCATATACGACAAAGAATGGCTCAAAAGGTATACATAACCTTCATTGTCCAGCCCTACATTGGCCAAAACTTGAGGAGGAATTCAAAAAAAGAAAAGAAATACTGGATGATAAATTAGGGGAATTCAAGGATATGCATTTTTTTCTTAATATTCCCTGCTGAAAGAAGTGGGGGGGGGGGGTCTTAGATGCCATCAAATACGGTAGCTATAATTCTCTTGTTAACTCATATAGTGAACATTATCAAAGCTAAGTAGTTATATACAGGCATAAATGAATGTTTTTAGAATAAGCCAAACAAAGATTTAGACAAAAATATTGAATCCCAAGAATACTGGCCGAAATGAATTTCAATTGATAATAATTAAATATTTAGAAATGAACATTCTTTGAAAATAAGGTTAAAATATCAAAATATATAAAAAATAACATGTAACTGAATTCTGCTTTACAGGAAATTATACTTCAATATTCTTCCACCTCCTAACACACAAGTGATTTAACTATTGTCCTTTTTAAAGGAGAATTAGTCACAGCAAACAAAAGAATTTAAATCTTGAATGCTAAATCAATATTTACCCAATATGATTAATCAAGATCTTGATCTTTGAAAGTTTAATAATTACATTTTTCAATAAGCAAATAAATTCAGAACATAATTATATTAATAACTGGCAGATAGAGAGACAAATATAGAAAAAGAGAAAGATATCAACAATGAATTTCCAAAAGATACACATTTATTATAAAAAGTTCAGTAACTCTTGACCAGCTTAAATGAAATCAGAACTATAAATATAATAAAAAATGAAAGTAAACAATTTAGAAGTTGATGTGACGCTTTTCTGCTTCCAGCCCATGCCTTCATAGAATAGAGAGATACACAAATCCCATAAACACGCAGCTACTAGGATTCTCATAGTTGCATAGAAAAGGTGCAGTAGTATAATGAGGAGTGAGAGTCAGTATGTATACATGAGTAGAGGGATAAAGTTTACTAAAGCAGTCATCAAATAATGTAAATCAAAGAATCTAATGTAAACATTGCGTGACAAAATGATTGATTTATAGATATATATGAGATTGTGTAATGCATTTCAATCCGCAGTCTTTTTCAAATAATCCTTATAAGTTTCAAGGGATTTCCTCTTCTACTCCTCTCTCTTTTGTTGAGGTAGTATCTTCATCAATATTCTAATTTATGCAATCAACAAAATTTAACTCAATATTAAAATAAGGAAAGCCAAATTCAAAATCAAAAATAATTAAAAAATAATGTTTAATTAGTTGGTTTTTTTTTAATTCAATATATAATAAACACATTTAGAAGTAACACATCATAACTTCAGCAAGTGGTTATTTCTATTCTCCACTATGAGAATATATGCTCTTGTTGGATATACAATGTGAATAATAAAGTAAATCACATACTAGATTTAAAATATTTCAAATAGCCTGTCAAATACAACAATAATTAATGAAATGTAATAATCCTATGTGCTGCAATTAATATAGAAATTGTAACATCAGTTTAAAAAATGAAAAGAAGAAATACTTTACACTAAGATAGATTATAATATATTTATCAATGCATACACAACATATGTGTGTGTGAATAAATAATGATATATATATATTTAAGTTTTATGTGCATATAATCATGATAACAGACAGACACAGAGAGACAAACACAGACACACATATATATATATATATATTCCCAAATTCACACAACATCTCCTGCCTTTTGTATGATATACCCCAAAAGAGCTGCTAGAGGTTTTACAGATTTAAGCCTCACAAAAACCTTAGAAAAATAATTGCTTGTGCAATGCATAATGTATAAAGGCTCACAGTAAAATATACTGGATTTTTGTAATTGAGAATCATTTTCAATATAAGAATTTTGGTATTTCGTTTCCAAGGGAAACAGATATGTCTGGAGATAGAAGAAATCAGCAGAATAACTGTAGTTGGCTTTTAATCTTAGCAATAAAATTGCAACAGATAATAAATATATAACGTATGCTCAAATTGATGCATAAAGATTTTGATAAATTAGAACTTTTGAAAACCCACTAACTAGTATAATTTCTAACCAAAACAAAACAGATGACTACCAGAACTTAAAAAAACTAAGATATATTGACTGATAGATAATTATGAACTTACCTTGGCAGTAAACGCCACTTGTATCTGTTGTGATATGTGATGAGATCCAAACGTGTAGAACTGCTATAGCTGCTGCTTTTCCAAAATGTGTTGTGTTTGTGTGTATGTGTGCGCGAAAGAAAACTGCAGTCCTACCAAGTATGTTGTGCTTGTAATGGCCGCTCCTATCACAGTTAGCCTAATGCATTACCAGTGGCTGGAGACAGTTTTGTCTTCCATTCAGATTAATAAGGTTTGCGTGGACAGATGGAGGGATATTCAGCGAGGATAGTAAACAAGCAAGGGAGGGTTTATAATTCATTGCAGCAACAGTTATAACACTAGTTAAATAATTTCTTTATAATATAATATTCTTGTAATAAAAAAACAACTATTTATTTGAATTAGCAATAAAATAAAGCCAGAGAAAGCCCAATTTTTTTCTGTATTTTTTCTCCCTCAAGGATAACACTTGTTTCATTGTGACTAGCATGGAGGTATTTTTTTCCAAACCAATATCACAAATAATAACAGAATAATAACAACCCGGGTAGCAAATTTCAAAGATGAAAGACCAAGGTCAATATATTTTTAATATAATATTATGCTCATTCATAACCATATTTACTTCAATATACAAATGCAGTCATTGGAAAAAAACATTATTAGATTATTAAGAAATCAATACTTTGTATAGAAGTATTGATTTTACTTTTAAATTTTCTGAGTGAGAAATTGTTCTTTTCTGTTTTTCTTGCCATGTTTTTGAAATATTTAATTCCAAAGTTTCAAGTGTTCTTTAATTCAAACATTAAAAAATTAATTTACATTGTAAACATTTTCTTCATTTTTCCGTATTAAGTGTTAATCTTTGCTTTTCACCTGATGCGTTCCCATCAGCACCATTTGAAAGGAAGGGGGAATAAGAATAATGTTTCTGTCCTTGATCAGAGAAGGAAAAAAAAGTAATTATCCCAAACCTAAGTATAAATTGAAAATTCACAAACAATCTGAATTCATAATGTAGGACTATATCCTAAATGTGATGTGGCTATGACTAAGCTATATATTTCCAAATTTGTCTACAAAATTTATTGGTAAACTAAACTAGAACAGTCTACAATTTACAATTTACAAGTAATACAAATATATTGAAATGCTATGGAAAAGAAGATTTTTAAAAATCTAAGTTTTTTTTCTACTTGATCCAAAAATGAGAATTCAATAGCAAGTGTTCTGTAAAAGAAGAAAAAATAAAAAAAATTATGTAAGGCAAATATGACCAACTTTTGAAGGAATTTCATTTTCTAAAGCAGTGGTTCTTAACCTGAGGTGCATGCACTGCCAAGTGGTGCAAAGGCAATTTTGGGGGTGCAAGAAGAGGCTGGCAAACAAACTTTTTTTCATTTTATTGCTGATGTATACATCAAGTTAACTGAGAAAAAGCAACAGTCGCTAGCACATTAAATGGTTTTATTAGTAATATTTTGATACAGACTTTTAATTTTGACATCTGATAAATTTTAATATTTTGTCATTTGCACTTATTAATATTAACTTTGCCAAATTTGACTTTTTTTAATTTAATTTTTTAGCATTATAATTTAGATCAAAATTCAGCTAATAACTGTCAGGCTGCAGACTTATTGATCCACCCTCATGTATGTATATATATATATATATATATATATATATATATATATATATATGTGTAGATCACATATGTATTTATTTATTTTTTACATGTGGCTTTGCAGAGATGACTCAAAGCAGTGACCTATGGTTGAGGTGAATAAAGCATGAAAGATATTCATGTCTACAACTTTTTAAATCTACAATATCAACATAACAATACACATAAACTCTTTTTGTCCCGTTTTTCTTTAACCTTCAGCCAATTCTTGATGCATTACATGTGCTATATATCAAACTGACTATGTAATGTTTTCAGGAGTTTACGAATACAACCTGGCAGCACTTATCTCTTCTCTAGGTACTTATTATTGTAACCATTTTTGTTCTCTATTTATATCTGGGTGTATGTGTGCATGTAAAAGAGAGAATTTTCAATTCATGTCTTTCACAAAGGCTATAAAATCAACAAATAAGATTAAAATCTTTTTGCCCTTCATAGATCTTCACTTACACATATACACAATTACCCCATCTATAGCCTAACACAGTAATTAACTGAATTTTGATCTGATTTTTTCACTGTATAATATGTGAGCTATGTGATTAATGGAGAAGCATTGGATAAAGTGTATTGACAAGGAAGGAGATGTTGAAAAATAAATATTTGTTGTGTAAAATAAATGCTTTTTTCATCATTAAGCTATGGACTTATTGACTCACCTACTTATGATTTACAAATTACTTTAATTACTTGTTCTGCAATAGTTTGATGAAAATGCCTTTTAGATATGTCTGTTTGTGTGTATGCACGCATGTGTCAATACCACCAGCATTGATTGATATTTCTGTATAGAAATAGTTTTTGCCGAAATATGTATATTGTATTAAATTTCCTAAATTGATTAATACTAGATATCAAATATTGTTAACGAGCAAATTGAACTGACCCCATTGAATGGTCATAATAATGGCTTTAATAACCTTCTACATTTTTTTTATTTATTTATTAATCCAAACCTCCAGCCCCAAAACATGCTAATGGCTTTCCTCTAGCTTAAATTGAACCTTTAGCTTCTCATTTCTTTCCCTGCTTATTCCTTCATCCATTCCAAAATTCAATATTTTATCCATTTATTAATCTCTGTATACACAAGCCCATTTCTTCATCCACATCCCCAAAAAGCCAGCCCAACTCTCCATCAACCATTTGGATGCATGAGTTGAGAATCGACCATGGCTGCAGGGAGAGATAAGCTTATGGGTTTCCTTTTAGCCTGTCAGTGCTTCTCAATGTGCACTCTTTATGCATGTAAAGACACTATGAAAGAATAACGACCTAAGCAATGGGCCTTGCTTTTATAATGGTTAATTTAAAGAGAAAGATGTTATGAATAGCTTGACCATTCTCTTCTCAGCTTTCATGTTGGTATATGAACAGAATAAAATTAAAAGAATATAAGACAGCATATTTAGTAATGGAAGTATGTAGACAATGAATGTTCATACTTTGTACATGTCAAATCACTCTGGACAAAAGGAACCACCAAATCATCTCTGTTATAAAAAAAGGTTTCAATATTCCAAATTTTAAAATAAATAGAGGTAGAAATTGCATCTGTCTATAAAATTTGATAATGTGCTTAGTTTTATACATCTATACAAACAGTGATGGAAAGGGTTTTGGGAACTAGATATATTGTAAGGCTGGGTTTTGGGAACGAGGTATACAGTAATGTCTCAATTAGTAGACATTGAATATAGAAAAATGTTGTACCCCCCCTTTCCATCCCTGTATACAAATATACATAAACATGTGTGTGTGGGCATGCATATAAGTATATATTCTATGTGTGTGTACAAACACACTTAATTAAAGATTTCTTTTCCATAAAATATGAATTTACATTCATTTTCTATTTATCTTTAAATATATTTGTTGTTATATTCTTTCTTAAAACTGAAAGACAGATATGCCTGAACACATGACATTGGGTTTGTATGGAGGTATACATTTGCATACATACAAACATGTGTGTGTATATGCATGTATGCTGAGTTGGTTATCAAAATGATGATAATAATGCAAATGAAATTTAAACAAATGTGTACTAACTTCAGTAGAAAAGCTTTTCAAAAAGTCTGATTTAACAGCTATTAATCACTGCTACCCACAACAGACTAGTTTAATCACTGTTGCTGGGTTTAGGTTATTCATATGTTCTGAGATTTCTATGTATCTATCTATCTATGTATGTATCTATCTATGTAACCGGACATCGTCCAGCTCTAACCGTGTGTAGTAGAAATTTGAAATTTTGCACATGCACTCCCCCAATGAGTAGATAAAATGTTGTTTTTTGAAAATTTCCCTCCTAAAAGGTTTTTTTAGTGATCACAGTCCAAAACAGTTAAGAAAAATAACTCAATAATCACCCCATTTCCCAATTTTATAAGTGATCACCCCAACACAGCATGCTGCCAATAGACATTTATATATTAAAATCAAAAACCTATGAGCCTTTTATAAAGGAAAATAACAATCCTGTTTATATCAACATGAATTTACCCCCCCCCCTTCATACTAAAGCAAATACCCTACTCCATAAACCTAAGATTAATAAATAATTCATCTAATGGTAAAACATTTAATAAGATAAGCCATATCTATAGCAAGGCACTAGAAAAGAGTGGATTTAATAATTATTGCCTAAAGTTTGATAGCAAATGGAAAACAAAACACAATAAATAAAAAAAAGAACTAGAAATAAGATCTGGTTCACACCATCTTTTAATAAAAATGTAAAGGCCAATATTGGAAAGCTCTTCTTAAAATTGTTGGATAAACATTTCCCAGAAACAAATAAACTATAAACAATAGAATACCATAAAATTAAGCTACAGTTGTATGGACAACCTTGCAAAAATCATAAAGAAACATAACAACAAAATGATTAGAGACCAAACAGAAAATGTAACACATTCAAATTCAGTTATTGAATGTAACTGTAAAAAAAAAACAATAAATGTCAGCTACAGAACAAATATCTAAAATCGAACATTGTATCTAAAGCTGAAATCTCCACAGCTGAAAACCCTAACCACTTCAAATACAATATTGGTATCTCTGAGACAAAATTTAAACTTAGATTAGCTAACTATATTCTATCATTTTCACATGAAAGATATAAAAGTAACACCTCTCTATCCATATATTACTGAAGCCTCAAGAAAGAATTTAAAACACCTATGGTCAAATGGGATATTCTTAAGAAATCCCTCTCCTGCAACCGTTTATACTCAATTTGCTTTTTGTGCCTTGAAGAAAAGTTTAATATCATTAACTTCAAAGACCTTAAAACCTACTAAATATTAGATCCAAGGTGGGATAAAGTGCCGACACAAATCTCAATTTCTCTTTGAATTCCTGAAGTAAAACTAATTTTTTAACTTTAATTGTAAAAACTGAAATAATACTCGATAAAAAAAGAAAGATTTTATTTACTTTACTTAAAAAAAATATATAACCTATGATAAAACTCATAATAAAATTCATAATTCATTATTTATTTTATTTTATTTACTATAAAACAGTTTTTATCTCGGTATAAACTAGAACCAAAGTAATACAAAATAAAAAGTTTTTATATTTACTTACTTTAATATAAAACATTTCACCTACCTAAAACCATAACTAAATCATAAT
>VCCN01003854.1:9139512-9160382 GCA_006491835.1 Architeuthis dux
AAAAAATACACTGTTTATTCTTTAAAATAGTGCCATAACATTTACAAATAAATAACGATTGTAAGAATCACATATTTCTTAACTTCTCATAAACTCGTAACTGCTATTATTGTATTGAAACACTGGTACACAAAATTCAAAATAATATTTTTAAAAAATAAAACAACCTCCCCCCTCCTCATACAAGGGAGATAATTGAGAATCTTATTCATGAAATAAACTCAAATTGCTAAGCAACGATGAAAGCAAACAAGTTACCCCGTATTATGTCTATACCATAATTTATATGCCTTTATTTTTTCAGATACATCATGGCAGATTATAATTTAACTCAAGAAATGAAAAGTAAAAACATAGCAATTTAGAAATTGCAAACTTTTTGAATGTTGCCAGATCATTTGTTCATAAAGTTCGGAAGGAGTTGGAAGCCTCCAGCGGGGATGTTTCACCTGTAGCTAAGCGGAAAAGACATTCTCAATGTTCTGACACTATCAGGACACCAGAGTTTGTACAACAGGTCCAGAACATTATCAATGATGACCCCAGAAAGTCAATGAGGGCCATTTCCAGAGATCTCCAGATGCCAGATGGCACTATCAGAACAGTAGTGCACAAGGACATCCGATACAAGTTGTATGTGATGAGGAGAGGTCAGTTCATGTCTGCAAAAACACAGGAAAACCATCTGATCTGCTCAAAGTGGTTACTCAACAAGATCAAAAACCTTGAAGAACCTGGCTCTGGTTTTTCTCTGATGAAAAAAACTTCGAACAGGACCAAAAGGTGAACAGGAAAAATGACAGGTGACTATGTGCAGATCCTTCTGAAGTCTCCAGAGTTATGCATGCCAAGTTTCCAGCATATGTGATTGTTTTAGGGGTTGTGAGTAACGAGGGACATGTCATGCCCCACTTCTATCCAGTTAATGCTGCTGCCTACATTGAGGTGCTTGAAACAGTTTTTAAGCCCTGGATTGAAGGTGTAGCCCCTTTCTTTTTACCTTCTCTTCTCTGTTGTCTTCCATTGTTTAATTAGTAGAGATAATGAGAGGAAAATTGACTTCTGTGCTCATTTGGAAATCTACTCTGATAGTGAAACAGAGTTTAAACTTTGTATGAGCCCCTGTTTTGTCTTATATTTACATATATATACACACATATATATATATATATACACACACATATATATATATATACACACACAGATATATTTTAGCCTCTCTATACCCCTTTTTTAACATTAGCAACCCCCTTTCTGATCTCTTATTTTGTGTCCCGCTGTGTTCGCGCTTACCAGAAAATTCAATCTATTATTGATTGTTCTTTTCTTTTTTTTTGTTTTACAGTGTTTAGGGTGGGTATGTAGTCTAGTAAAATTAGTTTACAATTCAGTCTACCAAATTTGATTGCTAGTTTTAAGTTTAGTTGTATAAAGAAAAAGTTAACATGTTTTCATAAAAAAAGGACTAATAGATTCAAATCAGGGTATTGTGCAGGCATTGACCTTCTTCTGCCAATGAAAAAACCTTACCGAAAAGTTCTGATATAGCAACAGAAGTGTAAAAGTACTAACTGAAGTGATGATATTTCCTTATTACTTCTGTTTAACAGGTTTAAATAAAAAGAATAACTTCAATTAGAAAGCAATGGTTCAATTATGTACAGTATGACCACCCTTGAATATTTCAGAGATTGACTTTAATGATATTTCTAAATGAGAGAGTTATAGTGGTTGCCTATCCTATTGATACATTTCAGCATATCACAACAAACTCTCAGCACTAATTTTAATTTTATCATTTAAATGATAGGAAAAAAAATTAAATTATAATCTAAAAATTGTTAACTTTCAATCATGTAGGCTCTAATAATGTGTTTTTCAAAATTCTATTAAGTGTTATTTTGGAATTGCAAGTTCCAATCAAGTGTATGTTACTAATTTTCATTAATTGTTTGTAAAAGTTTGTCATACAGACAATTCAGTATTACCATTTTGTATAGTTATTTCTTTATCTGAATTTCTTTTTAACAGGAATTTCTATGATGTATTTCCTTGTTATAATAAGTCATGAATTCTTGTTGGCATCAGATAGAGACTTCTTTTGGATGACCTGACAACATAATTTCCTTTCTTTACCTGATGGTATGGCAAAGGGTTCATTATCAACAACAAATACTACAATTTAAGGAAACAAACTAAAAACAAATATGTACTTCCAAAACAATAATTTAGAGTAGAAAATTCACTTTTAGATGCCAAAAACATAATAGAAAACATTGTGGTTATTCAACAATCATTAAGTAGCATCTATTGGAAATAAAGAATAAACCACCAGCTTTCTTTAATTTCCAATTCATGCTGCTTACTTAATGGTCATAGAATAACAACCTGAGAGTTGCAATAAAAACAACAGAAATAAGATGAAATAAATACTAGTAAAAAAATAATAATAATGACAATGATTCATCTAAGAAATTCAAGGACTATTCAAACATCAAGTGGTTGACCAAAATTAGAAATAAAAATGTATAAGAGAAAACAGAACAATAAACTTTTTTAAAAAGCTTCCAAAGAAGTAAATTATCTTGGTTCAAATTCAAAGTGAATAAAACTCACTAGTAATTTACTGATGAAGAAAATTTAACTCATAACAAATAAATAAAGCTTAATAATTTAGTTAAAATATTAAATAAGTTCACTAAAATTATATAGACTGTTTATAATTTTTAAATCTACACATAATTTTGTACTCCATTTAAAGGAGAAATAAAAGTTAAAATTCTACAAAACAAGAGAGAACACTTTGTAGCTGAGGCCGGACACACATGGTTTGAGATAAAGTAAAATTTCAAAAGAACCAGGTGTCCGGGAGTAAGGGTTGGGATGGGGAGAACCCAGGCGCCACAGTGAGCGCCTCATGATAGGGAATGGATCTTCACAGACAGACGGAATCATTTTTCGCCCAGCCTTGTCCCCACTAATGAGAATATAAGTGGGATCGGAGGTCTCCAGGGACCTCACTGGTGAATTTATGGACATTTTTCCTCCATAGAAAGGCGACCCCAAATTTGATCGCTCTGAAGCCGGGATCAGAATAACTTGACCTTGTGACTCCACCAGGGTTAATCCGAAACATGTGTTCAGCGCATACACATTTCTTGGCCCATATTAAGGCACTGCCAGACTCTTCCAGGAGTCTCACAAAAATCACCTGCTGGAAGCAACGGTCTCTCCTCATTCGATCACGACACCAGAGTCCAAAGACCATCTACACCGGCAAAAGGTGAATTATGTTTTCACTGTAACTACAGCCTGGCTCATACTCGTGACGAAGGAAAAGGTTTAAAGCTTCTTACTGGTGTACATGAATGATCTTTATTACAACATGTTAACTTTACTTACAAAATAAATAAAGCTTAATAATTTAGTTAAAATATTGAATAAGTTCACTCAAATTATATAGACTGTTTATAATTTTTAAATCTATACATAATTTTGTACTCCATTTAAAGGAGAAATAAAAGTTAAAATTCTACAAAACAAGAGAACACTTTGTGTATGTGTTTGATTATCTATAACTTAAAAGATATATCTTTTTAAATAACTATCATGAATTTTTTTGATGTACATACAAATATCTAACCATGATTATCACTTATATTTAATTAAATTGTAATTACTTTATTCTGATATTTTATGTTTATTGAATTATTTACAAATATTAAAACATTAGCATTAAACGTTGTTTGCAAGAATATTCAATGTGAGCACTAAAGTGAACATTCTTGACATAATTGAATGAAAATAAATCAATTAAAACATTGAAAATGTATTTCCTGCAGATGAGTGAGTTAGTGTATACAACCTAATATACGTCGCAAATATAAACTCTTGAACAAAGAGAAAATCTTTTATGACTAGGGGCAGGAAGATATTAGGAAATGAATAGCAAATGTATCATTCAGAATAAAATGTAAAGTAACAATGGAAAATATAGAATAAGAGAAATTATGCCAGAAACCCATGGTACTAACCTACCTAACCTAAATGCTTTATTAATTCACATTCACATATTAAATAACAAATACATAATGTGATAGATCATTGTAATATCTTGAGTATTCTGACAACAGGATTAGTATCAGCATGAACCATGTTTCAGACATTTTTAGAGAAACTGTTTATTTCATGGTCATTTATCTAACAGTCTGTAGCAAGAAATTACCAAGGAATAGGTAGTTAAGGCAATTAAAAAATATTACTTACATAATAGGCTATAATTGTTGCAAAAAGGAAAGTTATTTTTGTTCAACTACAGGTACACAATCTCTTATCCAATATTCTGATAATCAAATGCTCCAAAAAACGAACATTTTTTCCATTGATGTTATCTGCACACCAAATCTCATGGTTGGCGACTGACATGATGCATCCCCAACCAAGGTCATCTCGAAGACCTTGTAGAGCACAGTGGAAGTTATTTTTTCAATCCACACTGTGCAGTT
Source organism: Architeuthis dux (assembly GCA_006491835.1). Classification (NCBI taxonomy): domain Eukaryota; kingdom Metazoa; phylum Mollusca; class Cephalopoda; order Oegopsida; family Architeuthidae; genus Architeuthis; species Architeuthis dux. Next base: position 9,144,018 of record VCCN01003854.1, read on the forward strand.
TTGTCTCAGTACTCCTACTAGTCAGATGTGCCTCTGCTGCTCAAGGATATTTTGTTTATTTTTTGACTTGGAAGACTGTAGAAATGTTAAAAAGAGCTGCTGATTCCCCTATGAGTAACAGTGAGAAGCAGAAAAGGTAGCATCTGTAATTATCAGTTTAAATACTGATGCCATTCCACAATCTGAGAAATTCTGAATTTTGATAAATGTCTGGTCCCAAAGATTTTGGATTGTGTACCTGTAGTAATTTTTGTATTCAATAGAGGACTTGCATAAAGATGATTCAGCATTACTCTATACAGTCCAAATGCTTTGATGCTTTGCCCATCAATGTCTATATTATTCTTATATTTTTAGTCTCAAATGGCCAACAGGCAATTATAGGGCTGAGCAATGGCCTATTTAGAGTGTGTCAGTTCATTAATCTCCACCGACAAAGAAAATATCAAGAAAGACAAGTGCCAAATTTAAACAAGACAACTAGCAATTTTAGAGACTGAATGATAGCTATTTGCAACTGGGCCAAATATTAACATGAAATGGATGACTATTGGCCTGGCAGGAAAACCTGATAAAACATCAGCCAACGAAAAAAATGTAGAAGTCAAAGAAAGTGGGCGGTCAAAAAATAGAAATAAAAATAAGAATCAATATCAGTAAAATGAAAATTGATTTTATACTGCAAGTTTCATTTTTCTGTGAACCAACGGATAATGAAAAGTGGAAAAGTAGTGTGTGTGTGTGCAAGGTTAACTGAAATTTCCTGATATTTTTGCAATGTATTATGTGTGTGCAAAAGTTTCCATTGAAAAAAAATATTTTCAACTGTGTATTCAGTCTCTAGTTTTCAAATAAGAGTTCTGGTAATTTTTGCACATGCCCATTAGTAAAGTACATTAAGATGAATATACTATTTAACTATATATTTTGAATTCACTTTAGATGTCCTAAATCACTGAAATAATATAACGTAGAGATAATATGATTTTGATAACCATAAGATAGGACAAGTAAATTTTTTTACTTTTCATCACAATATTTCTTTGATTAACTATAAAAATGTGCTTGGTTTTCAATTTTTTAACATAATAAACAAAAATTACAAATAATAAGTGACAATCAGAGTTGACATTTGAGTCAAAATTTTACATAAATATAAAATTTGATTTCAGTAGAATTCAAGAAAATATTAATCAATAAGACAATAAGAAACACTGAAAATGCATAAAACACACTTCAACTAATAAGTTACCATTAAATGTTGTAATTAAAGTATTAAATTGTATCTTTATCCCTTAAACATTAGCAAGTCTATTTGTTTATACAGGGAAATTTTTTATTGAAAAAATTATTTTTTAACCTTTAGCATTTTTTTTCATGGGCACCAACATTTTGAGCACTTGTGTGTCTGTTCATGTATGGCTGAAAGTGACATGACAGTACAACCACAAAATTCAAACTCATTATCGTTCAGCAATCAGAGTTGCTTGCAGTGGCAGGACAAACCTTTTGCTCTGCGAACAAAGTTGGCTACAGAGTGCTAAAGGTTAAATGAGAAAACAAAAGTCATAAACATAGCAAAATTGAAAATATATATAATATTAAATAATAACACTTACATGAAATATTGAAACCACTGGAGTCTGTGTTGTGATGAACATGATTTGCTTGTTGTATAGAATCACACTGTTGCTTTGATGTGGTGCTACTTATTTGAATCTGTAGCATTGTATTAGAGCATCTGATTTTGTTTGTAAATGTGGTCATATATGTGTGAAAGAGAGGAAATTTCCTAATTTTGCCTATAGTCCAATATTCACAGTCAAATATGAGTAAAGTTGAATTTTGAGAAGCAAGGTTCATTGATATATGGCCCTCAATATAACGATCGCAGAAAGGGGTCCAACTTGAAAAAGCAATTACAATTTCATAATAAACTTGGAATGTATTTGAATGCTTTAAGAGTTAATTTACCAAATGATCTTGATGATTAGATAAAGAAGGGAATTAAGAGGATCTTCAGTGGATTTGTTTTTGCACAAGGGTAGAAGGTATGTTTCTTTTTTTTCTAAGAAAGAGCAGCTTTCAAAAATGTATGAGTGCCAGGAAAAATATGTCAGCATATGATTTAAACTATACATGTTTGTAGCACAGAGACTGAGCAGGGATAGAGGAAATGGTTTTGTCAATAATGTTTTAAAACTATGAAATAGTAGACCTGCTGCCCACATAATTCATGTATATGATTCATGCCTTGTAGAATGAGAATTTTGGCATCAATTCTGGAAAAATGATGTCTGGCTTATTGCATGTCAGCAATGCCACTGTCCACTGTAGAAGGACTGGCATCAACCCACTGGCTACAATCAGGAACATGAGCAATATTTGGTCTGTTAAACCTCCGTGAACTAATAATCTTATCTTCAGGGAAAAAAAATCGTTTTTGCATTGGCTCCATATTTCTGATTTGCGTTTGATCTCCACTGCATCTTCGAGGCTCAATATAATCTGAAGTTATATCTGAAATGAAAAAGAAATTATTAAAAAATAATCGTTAATTTTTTTTTATATATAAAGCCTAACCAAAAGTATTATTATAAGTTTATTATCCAAAAGGTATTGAATGCAAATAAACCTTTGCAAATAAATTAATCTGTTTATCTGTTTCAACTAATGTTTAAAATACTCCAAATTATATATATAATGAGTGGTGTTTGTCACACTTATAGTGTTAGTAGCAGGCATAAGCCCCTATCCCTTCCTACCCTTTTATTAAACTACCTAACTTTCATTTCGACGCTCTCCCTTCCTACCGTGTCTGTCACACTTATAGTATCAGTAACAGCCATTGACCAAGCCTATAATAATTAATAATAAGCAATGAGTCATGGACTACTAATTTTGATAACCATTTTGTTACTCATATGATGCAATTGAATTATTTTTTCAAGATATTAGATAAAACAGGAATTTTAGTTATGAATTGTGTCTACTTATAAATAATAGCATGTAAAAATGGAAAATTGTCACATTTAAATCAAAAGAGGTAAACAAAATTATCAATTGTCAGAAATATATTAAAAAATACATATAAAACATATTTGCTAATGGTAAATAGAGTGTACTATAACCAGAAATGTTTCAGGAGACCAATATTCATTTTAAACGTGAGAGGACACAGATTTTTCACTTGCAAAGCTTGCATGTTAAAGGATTTGGATTGTGTTGTTCTGGCTGGGTGCATGTTACAAGAACCTTACTTTGTTTGCAATAAATATGTTCATATACTGACAAGAAACTTTCTATGTTTTTCAGCATTTAGAGATTTTCTATCCTGCAGACATGGTACCATCTTAGGGAACTCCTGAGTTTAATAATGTCAATCGTGATCCACCTCATCTCTCACTGGGATCCACATAGGTGAGTTAAAGTTGCTTATTCAATGTGTCTGACTAGTTAAGACACATTGAATAAGCAACTTTAACTCACCTATGTGGATCCCAGTGAGAGATGAGGTGGATCATGATTGACATTATTAAACTGAGGAGTTCCCTAAGAATCATTGACCTTTATATAAATTATAATCCAATTGACAAGGTATTTTTTTCAAGTCTTTTTTTTACAGACATACATCAGTCTGTTAGATGATGTCTTGTTAAGAGTGATGATACGTCTGCTAACCTGCTCAATATACAGAGTCTTTGTCTGAATTTCTGAGATAAGGATTTATCATTATTATACACTGATTTAATCAGACTAGTGTCCTCATCTTGGTTGTTATAGTCACAACATTTCGGCTGTTGTATCCTCCGGACATTTTCAGGTATCTGTTGCAGTTGGTAACCATCTGGGATTATTGAAGCAAAATCTTTATTCAATTCAAAGTGGTAGATTGTTCTCATTGTGTTGTCCATATCTGGTATCAGTTAATTCTTCCTAGTTAATTCATCCTTACAATGTTTATTGGTCTGCCTCTTCCACTGAACCAGAATATATGACCTTTTTTGCACTATCCAACTCAGGGATTGAACTCAAGACCACCAGGCAGGTTTACTAGATACACTTAATCAATACTTCTATCCATCAGGCCAGGGGTGGGGAATCTTTTCATGTTTAAAGGCCACATGGAAATTTATTGTCTTCTAATAAGGCTGCACTTGCGACATGCCTGGAAGCAGATTAGGTACTAACTGATAATAACTAAAAATAATGCTTTCACTTCATACAGAATTTTATTCCAATGTAAATTTACACGTAAAACATTCAATTAGTGACTATTTTTTATTTATAATTGCTGATGCTGTGAATTATTAATTTTTATAAAAGAAATTCAAAATTTCTTCGACAAGGCCTTAGCAGGCCACATATGGTCTTAAGGCCACAGCTTCACCTGCACTAGGCCATTGCTCCGTAGGTGGTGGAAACTTGAAGCCTTAAAGTTAATGTTGCTTGTCTGCCTCTTCAACTGAACCAGAGTATATGTCTTTTTGCACTACCTGTCTTGTTTACAAGATGATCACTCTCAAAAGGTGGTATGATTTAGGTTAGTAGTGACCATTCTTTTCAAGTTCCGTGAATTGGAAGACAAATATTCATTAATTAAATTATTATTAAAACAGAATTTGTTTTGGACCATCACCTTAACAAACAGTATTATAATGCATCTATTCCCCTTTGTTTTTCTTTCATGAATTCATGAAAGAAATAAGAGAATTCATGAAAGAAAAATAAATATAATATTGTTTGTTAAATTGTTTATTTTTATTTCACACACTCAGAAATCCAATCGGGACCATCTTAGCTAAGTTGTGCCAAGAATAATCCCTGATAGAAATTGTGCTATAACCTTATAAAATGTTTGTGTAAAAAACACAAATACACACTAATTAAATTATAAGTTCTGCCAAAAGTCTACCTTATAAAATCTTTGTGTAAAAAACACAAATATTCATTAATTAAATTATGTTTTTATTAATTAAATTATGTGTTCATTAATTAAATTATATTTGATGGGCACTTTTCTTCCCTTGATCAATTTGTGAAACAAATCCAGAAAAAAAGCTTATAAAATAAAATAAATAAGAGAATTCATGAAAGAAAAACAAAGGGGAATAGATGCATTATAATATCGTTTGTTAAGGTGATGGTCCAAAACAAATTCTGTTTTATTTACTACTAGATGGGGTTATTGTCTGGTAGGGTAGGGTTATTGTCCGCAGGGTTATTGTCCGGTGGGGTTATTGGCCGTATCCCTTAAAAAAACATAGTGAGAGACTATAATAGTTTAGAGACAGAATTAGTTAACAGTAGATAATCAATTTGGGAATTAAAATGTCCTACATCTATGTCAACACCATTTGGAATTATGGTGGGGGGGTGTCATTTGTTGGCATTTTCAGAAAATTCAATATTGATAAGTTTTTGAGGAAATTCTGGAATATGATCGTTGATATCTTGGATGATGACTTGAATTTCCAGAATCTTCATAAAAGACTGCTCTCCCTACAGCAATATCCACCATTTTGTAATACTATATTGTAAGTACAAAGCCTTTCTGGATCTAACAGTAAATGGTAAAAAGTTTACCAAACTTTTCTATAACTCTAAACAATTGGGGACTTTGGAGTTTAGAAGAATTGAATGAATTTTGCATGTCTCTTGTTTTGAGATCTGTAACAGGATACATATTACTTTCGTATTTTAGTGACGGAAAACAGATTTTCTTTAATTACTGATAGCAACTCATACATTTTTTCCAAGGTATGGAATGGATAGGTACTTAACCAGATATTTCTTGTATCAAATAGTAACATACATGGACCACCACAGTGAAAACATTTGTTGTAGATAAACAAAACAATATAAAAAATGATCTCACTGCCAATCTCAGAAAAGTTTAATTAAACAAACCTTCTTCACAAAATTTCTAGTGAAGACACAACATTAAATAAACCATATGGAAGCACTTAAATCTACAATAATGTTTCAGAGAAAACAAAAAATACACTTTTCCAAATTGATGAGGCTTAATCCGAAAACAGACCTATCATTAAGCAGTCAAACACTGGTAACCAATAATTTTATTGATACTTATAAGAAAACTAACATTTACAAAAATAAAAGACCATACAGACTGATAATTAAGATGAATATATCCAAAATTTCCTTATCAGATGATCGGCAATAAATCATCATCATCAGCCTGTCGTATACTGTTGGTGGAATGCATGCAAGAATTGTCCAAGACAACTCTTTGACACACACATATACATACAATAACAACAAACCTGTTCATACAACTTACAGCCACATTATGGTAAACCTTAGTAAGTTTTGTTCTTTCTTTTCTACATACAATTTCAACCAAAGAACTTTCTTCCACACTACACTCTGTACAAAAGAGACTTTTGTCTAAATCCAATCATTCAATTTCTGGAACATTTTTACACTGAAAGAAAATGAATTCAAAACTCAAAATTTCAAAAAGACATTTAACATGCAGAATTCTTCAGCTGATTGTAATCATTTACATTTATTTCAATAAACCCATATTCTTGTAATATTATAGCAAACTTCTTTGATATCTCTTTACAAACATTGCATGTGGATATTTTCTTCAAAGGTCAAACATTGTTCTTGCCCCACATGTTAAATCTATTCTTTATCCCCCGCCTGTTAGCAGCCGCTAGAAAACATACCAGGTATTTAACATAGTCAGATCGTAATAATTAACCTAAATAACCTGAAATAATTAACATATAACAGATCTAAAATGATTTTATTAAATTATGATTATGATTTATGAATTGTTTAAGCTTTTACAATATGAAGTTTTGAAAATATTCCATTATTTTTTAAAGAAGAAAATAAGCTCAAATTGATATGCAACAATTAAGATTTATACCATCAACTCATAAAAGATGAGATTTAGATATAATTGTTCAATTATAGTATCTGATTAATTATTAAGTCTAGCAGGTTTCATTTTTTTAAATGATAACTAAAAGCCCATAATGATTTGAGTTTCTCTTAAATTTTATATTTGTTAAAACACATTTCAATCCTTATGAGATACTTTAAATTCAAATACTTGGGTAATAAGTAAATTGTGCATAAAATTGGGTTGAAACCTGTCCAAGCATCTTAAAAAAGAAACTCAAATCATCAATATAGTGAGTGGATTCTCATATTTATTAAATTTCAAGATTTTCCCTAAATATATGTACATGTAACCACAACCTGTCTTCTCATTCTCATTCTTATTTTGATGAGCACAATTGACTATACCTATAACAATACATTTCTTAAAAATTCAAATTCCTGAGAAATAACAAAGTGGTGTAGCTCAAACAAGAATTCCATAATTGAATCTATTTACACAACCAAAACACCAACTGTGGTGGATAGTTTTAGCCTACTTTTATTACAAGTATAAATCTTTGCAAAAAGTTGATGATGGCACAAAGAATTCAAAGATCAATATTCATTTCTTCTAATCAATTAAAGACGTGTACTCAATCAATGGACAGCATTTTGAATTCCTTCTTTGGGGCCACCCCCAAACTAATGCATATACATTTGTCTTCTCACAAGAAATTTCAGTTTTTTAAAGATTCATCTCTAGGCAAGAGACTCCATGGCCAAATTACTCAACTGTGCATCAATCTTAGTGAGCTAAGGACTAAAGACTAGCTCATTCAACATCTTTTCAACACAGACTAAGCAGCTGCAGAAATGAAGAATTCATCAATACTCTACAAAACAGTCTTCAGTAATTGGGAGATGTTGGAAGCCATAGCATTGATTTAAAATCTGACTACTCAATCACCAGAAGAAATGCAGAGTAATTTTTGTTTCCAACAAGAATCTTCTAGTACAGCCTACTTCTTTTTGAATGTGAATCCTTGTGAACAACGAACAATTATTTCCTTAAAGTTTTTTTTTTTGTTTCTTCCCACTGTGAACTTACATATAAATATGAGTACATTAACTTCCAATACCCATAGTCACTCAATAATAAGATGACGTGAATCTTCACTTACCCCTGCCTATCATGTTACCTAATTGGAAAGTAATCATGTTGTACACAGAATAACAGCACAAAGCATACAACTAAACTTTTGTCTTTCTAATTCAATGTTATTATGCGTAAATAAATCCTTTTTTCAATGTTGTGACATGAAGACTTGTTTAATTTCTTTATCAATTAATAGCTTTTTTCTAATGTTTAAAAATTGTAAAATGGTTACCACTGACATTAGGGTTCACTTTACAAAAAAATGGTAACCATTGACATTGGGTACCCCCTTACACAACTAATACATTCTTGGAACCTGTGCAAATATCATAACTGTTTTTTTTTAACAAAAAAAAACAGTATTAATACTCAAAGCCTTTTTTCTGATAAAAATTTCAAAACAAATCTGAGTTTGAAAGATAGTAGATTATGTCTTAAAATATCAGAAATATGGTTTACATAATTGCAAAGTTGATAAAGATAAGATAGTTTAAATCTGAAAATATTGTTAATTTCATCAAGGTAAAACAAGTAGATTTTTAAAAAAATCCTATTAAAAGAACCTGGGTTTCCAGACTTATTTTATATCTCAATAATAGTTGATAAAATGAAATTATAGGAATCATTTTTAACCATGAAAAAAAAGGATAAGAAACAAACAATGATAATGTAATTTCACCAACTCTCATAGCATAATAGTGCTTCACCATGACGTAGTGGTTGGCAAACTAATTACACAGACCATTGGTAATTGTAGTGGGTTCGATCATCACTGGGTGCCCTACACTTGTAGCTTTCTGCCAGACTATGTTAAACTTAGTAAATACCTATTGCTCATACAATATCAAATTTATACAAGGGAAGTAATTCAGAGAATAGCAACTACATACAATGTTATGAATACAAGGGAAGTCACTCGTCTTACAACTAAATGAATTTCTTTAGCGTAGATTAGTTTTGGTACATGCCTACAAGTATGGGAGAGCCTGAGAGGATTGAACTCTCTATTCAGTAGTAATAATGAGTGGGGCTAGCTTGTTAACCATTACTCCATGACTAATCGCTCAAAATAAATTCCTTACAGCCACAATCTTTTAAACCGTATCCATTAAGAGGTGACATTCACCTTCAAACTGATAATAATGTAGAGAGATCAACAGCCCCAAGACAAGGTGGGTTATGTTACACTAGATCAATTTTCAAATTCTTTTTTTTTTTCACATAAAATAAAAAATGTATTAATATGATTCTTCAACAATAATGTTTGTTTTTTTTCAGTTTATAAAAAAAAATTATATTCAAAACACAAAGTTAGCTAAAAATTAGTAACAAATATTTTTGTAATTTTGAATGTAATTAATAGTTTGGGGGCAAGTGTTGATGATACAAATGTGGGAGGAGTGTCAATCTCTTCGTTTTAATGTGTATAATATGAATATTAATGGTGATAAACTCAAAAATTGTTTGGAGGCCTAAAATCAAGATGGTGTTCAAAATGGCTACAAAAATAATTAAATGAATTTTGAACCAAACCCTACTGTCCGTAGATTTAATAAAGGATTCAGTTCAAAATTCCCAGAAGGTTGCCATCTACGACAGACACCCGAAGAAAGCCAGAAGGTACAGCATCCAAAACTTTGTGACTATAACAACCAAGATGAGGACACTAGTCCGAGTAAATGAATTTATAATTACAGTACCGTAGTCGTGTTTTAAAGTACATGTAAACTAGATTATTCAACATTAAAATTTGAGAAGAGTTAAGGTACTGTGATTTTAAAAGAATACACACACATACATGAACACACACAAACACTCTTTTTCTTTCTCTCTCTCTCTTCAAAACTCTTTTTAAATTATTTTAGATGGATCCATGAATATGATTCTCTTTGTTTAAGGTAATTTTCAGATTCACATCATAATTTCAAGGTACAAAGAATTAAGAAACACTTTGACAAACACTAATTTAATACATTTCAGAATCTTCAATACAGAACATCAGGAGATGTGGAATAGCGTAACAGTTATCACCACAGAAAACAGAATTGCTGAACTGAGTTTGAGTTTTATCCAAGACTGTTCGCAATCACTTTGCACTAATGCCCTTGAGAAAGGCATGAATCCACTTCTTCTCCAGCTATGAGTAAATAGCATGGCAGCTGGAACCCTTTAGCCCTGTAAAGCAGCACATCTAAGAGAAGGTTACTCTGACAGAAAAAAAGCTGCAGTTTGGGTGTAGGGCTAGCAACTCCACCCTGTAAATCCTACTGCTACCGAAACTGTAATGCTAAGGCAAACAGGGTGCTAGGACTAATTAAGCATACCTTTTCATATATAGACAAGGACTCATTCCTTATACTATATAAGACTTATGTTTGTCCACACCCTGTGCACAGGTCTGGTCACTGTACTTGGAGAGTGATCAAAATCTTTTAGAAAAAGTTCAGAGATGAGCAACTAAGTTAATACCAGAATTAAAAAGTATGAGTTATGAGGACAGGTTAAAAGAGTTAGGGTTAACATTGTTAGAAAAAAGGAAGGATCAGGGAGACTTAATAGAAATGTTTAAGATTATGCATGGTTTAGAAGTAGTAAACCCTGATGTATTTTTTACTAGAAGGGAGTACAAGGGACTGAGAGGCCACATATATACGGTAGAAGTAAATAGAAGTAGATTTAATATCAGAAAATTATTTTTTAGCAATAAAGTAGTGGGACTATGGAATAGATTACTGGAATATGTAGTGCTATCAATAGATGTAAATGATTTTAAGAAGAATTATGATGTTTATTACACCACCGCAAAGGTTTAAGGCCCTAGATATTGTGTAACTATGATTGTTATGATGTGTGCTGTAATGTTCTTATTGTGTTTATGCGTCTTCATTGTTTCTATCTGTAGTAGCTGTGTTAGATTAGAATGCGTTTTGATTCGTAATCGTGTTTAAGCATGTTAAGGAAGGATAAACAAAAGAACACATGTTGATAAGAGCTATGCTCGAGCTGAAACTGCGCCTTCCCTGTTCCTACTTCCGGTCCCGCTTCTGGGACCGGAAACGGAATAGGGATTGCTGGGAGCTTGCTTAGGCATGTTTATTTATTTAACATAACATACATGTGTATAAACATTATATGTGCTTGTATATACAATTTGTATACTTTTTTCACACTAAAGTAAATGTTAAACAATATCAAAATCAACCTACAATATGCAAGATAAACTATTTACCAACATACCTGGGAGTTGTCGGGTTCTTCTAATTTCACCATCACTCCAACCATCTTCACTGTCTGTCTGTGCAGATATTAATCCTCTTTGAACATCAGGAATCATCATCATCTGATTTTGATCTTTTGCATCAGCATCTTCTATTTCCTGAAGAAAAATTAAATACACAAATATTTAAACATACAGAAATACATTGATGACACTGTGCAACACAATTTTTGTTCCTTGGTAGTGAGTGTTATTTTCTGATTGCTCATGTGTAAAAGGTATAGAAAATGGCTATCATTCCATTCAAACTTTGTTTTTGTCGCTAGATTAGTGATGTTCATATGTATTGTTTTTTCTTACTTCATATGATTAAAAATGTGCAAATTCACCCGTTGTCCAACTGGAAATAAATAGATTTCAAATCATCACTGTCCTGGTCACAAAAGCAAAGTTTGAAGGGAATAATTGACATTTTCTATACTTTTAAGACATAATCAATCAGAAAATAACACTTATTACCCAGGAACAAAAAAAGGGAGAAAACAAAGTTGCCCATTGTAAGTTACAGGCAATGAATAAAAATGATGATGGTGATTTAATAGACTAAAACATTTTAAATGTCTTATTACTAAAGATGCTTAATTAATTGATTCTTTTGGAAATATCTTTGTCCCACATACCACTCCAGATAGAAGCAAAGATAAACTGAATTAGAATTTACTTAGAAAAAATTGAAAACTCACACAAGAAATAAAAATCAGGCTCAAATCAGAGATACTAAAATAGTCAGTGCCGAGAGTCATGTCAGAAAGAAAGAGAAGAAAGACGTACATTTGTAGATTACAAATGGAAGATTTTTTTAATAAAAAGGGTGATACAGGGACATGTCGATTAAAAGAAAAGGTCAAAAATAAAGATGAGAAAAGGCATGCATTTGGAAATGATCGTATAGTGAGAACAGTTGAGCTTACAGAAGAATGAGGTTGGTATTTACTAGATTGTAGTGACGAAGGTCTGAGCCCTAGGAGACTAAGGAGACCTGATCCCAGAAAGCTAACTGAGAGGTTAGTCATGGTAACGAATGGAGATTACAAGCGTGTTGGTCGGTTGAGGCAAGAAATGTGATTGGTGGACCGAACACAACTTGGGTCTCGGTGTACATGACTAACAAAATAAAGGTTAAATTAGCTTGCAGAGAAAGAGAAGTGGAAAGGAAGCTAAACGAGAGATTTTGTCTAGGTGAGTTACATGTTGACAAAACAATTCTTACTGAAATGCTTATTCAGAATACGTTTGATTATTGGCTAATCAATACAGTACTATTTGAAAGGGGTATCAGTAGAAGGAAAGTGTTTCGTGAGGCGATGAGAAGGGTCAGTCGCCGAAGGATTCATGAATTTGCTTTGAAATCAGGGTGAAAAGTTACCCATCAATTTCATTGACAAAACCACTCTTTGATCTTTGTCAAAAGCCTGAGAGAGTTTTATACTGCACTATAAAAGTAACTGATTCCAATTGTAAGTCTACCTTGTATCTACCTCTGCTATATTCCTCCATAATTTCCTATTCTATCTTTATCAGTTATATAAAAAGTGGATCAGACAAAACTTACTCTTCAAAAGGTAGAGCTATTTATTACAAGCTCTTACACTTCTTTTCTTTTTTTAAGTCTTAAAGATAAAACTTTTGATCACCTTTACTTTCCAGTAAAGATTTTTTTAAATGATCACCATTATTAAGGGACTAGCTATTGGTTGTCTTTATATTTTCTTGCTTATACTTTATTGAAGCCTCGGGTGACTAAATAAGAATTTTATTCTAAATTACTTTATAATAAATGGAGGTAATATTTTTACTCAGAATTGCCCTGCCAGTTTTTTTTTATTTGTTCTATAATACTTACTTTTCAATGCTATTTAATTTTAAGCCATATTGAACGGAATTCCTTTTTTTCTCAAAATGTATACATGCAAATATATAAGACCTGTCCAGATATGAACACCCCCCCACACACACGTGCATGCCCACACTACCAGAACAAACCAGTGTAGCCTGAGCATTTTTTTAAGATTATAAAAAATACAAGTGTTCATCAATAAGTGTGTAGCCTGACACAGTTATTAGCTGAATTTTGATTTGAAATTTTCATTGTATAATTTTTGATCTATGTGATTAATAAAAAAAATAATTGCATTGACAAAGAATGAGATTATGTTGAAAAATAAATATTTGTTATGTATGGCAAATCCTTTTTTCATCATTAGGCTATGGACTTATTGATGTATCTATGTATAGTAGCTGTCCAACCTGGTACATCCAGAATGTTCAAATTCACAGAATTTTTTAAAGGACTAGGAATTTATACCCTGACCTACCAGACACTGTTTAATCAACAGAACTAAATCCTAATAAGGTGCTTTTTTTATTCCTTTTCAATTTTAATTTTTTATTTAAAATTTTGTCACATTTGTCCATGTAGACATAAGAAAGTCTGGAAACACTGAATGCTGAACCTTTGAAAAAATAAAATGTTATTACTTCACCTACCAGATGTATTTATTAAATGAATGTTACTTTTAAGCTAATTAGATTCTATGAAACAAAAAGAAAAGATTAGGCTCTGGTGAGCCAATTTTAGGGTTCACCAGACTATAAAAACTCAAACAATTCAACAGCCGAAGTCAATCACCTGCAGAAGGTAATGCCATGACAGTCTTCCTCCTTTTGCTGTCAAGACAACTTTACCCGTCCTCAACCAGCAAGAAAATTTCTGCTAAAAGCTTTGTGGCTTTCCCTCTCTTCAAAAGACTAACATCCACTTAACAAGTATTTGCCAATGATCGACACCACTCGTATTCCAGTACAAAAAGCAAGTAAGAAAAAATTTATATTAACATTTATATACAACTAAAAACCTTTGAACAACTTCTACAACAAAAAGAAAACTTTTCAATAAGCCTCTTGACTTTACAAACATTTTTGCTTATTGTGTATTTGTCACTCTTATCGTTCACAGAGTTATTGCTAGCAGAAGAACATTTCAATTGATTCACATTAATTCCTTTTAAAAAAGGAAATTCAAACTGTAAATATATATATATATATATATATATTTGTTCACACCAAAGTTATATCAATTCTTTCAAATGATGTCAAAAAATATTGTCGAAAATATTTTTATATTTCTTCTCTGGTGTCTTCCCACACCAATAAAATGTGACTATCAAATAGAAAAACTATAGAAAAAACAGTATAATATCTTACTGCTATAAAATCTAACAAGGCCTCAGAACATAGTGGATACTCCAGAATGAATATCTAACAACAATAATGGTGACCCTAGCAGGGTCACTAGCAGGGATACCCATCATTGCCAGGGGAAAAAATAACTGAAAATATAACCAAACAGGAAAAATAAGTTCTTTGATATATTTCTTTCTACGCAACACAACCAATAAAAAAAAAGCTAATTTAATCCAAAATTGACCTGTGCTGGCTTTCAATGATGTTGGGGGTCAGCACCACCTATCCTATCATGTTTTTATGCCCAGGTTAACCCCACTTACTAATTTACCTCCAAGAATGTAATTGTTTGACTGCAAAATGGCCAAAAGGTTAATTTAATCCCAAACTGACCTTTGGGATGATTCTGCGTAAAGAAATGGTCGAAATATACCACCTACCCAATTGAATTTGACCTTTTGTGAGGTAAAAAAAAAATGTTTGTACTATGCCAAATTTCTGCATCCTAAGTGCAAAATTGTGGCTTAACAACTTAGAAAAATGGCTAGAAATGACCAGAAATGACATATGGTGACCTTGAATGACCTCTGATGGCAAAATCACATTGTCAAATACTTTGGACGTGAACAAATTAACCACTATGCCAAATTTCAGTTTCATAGGTACAAAATTGTGGCTAACAATTCGGAAAATGGGTTAAAAATATTTACAAATGATCTCAGGTGATCTTGAGGATCAATTTTGCATTGCCTATGACTGTTGCCATGAAAAGACTCACGCCAAATTTCAGTTCCATAGGAGCTAAATTATTGCTAAAAACTGGGAAAATTGAGTAGAAATGACCAGAAATGACCATGGTCAACCTCGCCTAGCCTGTTACCTTTGACATCATAGAATGTAACCATATGGTAGATTTCTGCATGCTTGGTGCAAAATTGTGGCCTACAAGTTTGAAAATTGGCTAGAAATTACCTCTGGTGACCTCAAGTAACCTCTGATATCAAATTCACAATGTACATGAGCTTCGCTATGGAGAGATTTACCCATATGTCTAATTTCAGTTTCATAGGTGCAAAAAAATGGCCAACAACTCTGAACATTGGATAGAAATAACCAGAAATGACCTCTGGTGACCTCAAATGACTTCTGAGGTCAACCTCACATAGTCTACATGCAGAATATTAGGTCAATAGGGCTTGTAGTTTTTGTGGAGAAGAGGCATGGACAAACAAACAGACAAACAATCAGATGGCTAAAATATTAGTATAGATTAATTCAAGCCTAGGTGTTCCACAACAGGCTGTTTATGAAAATTATTTGATTGTGGATCACTTGTTATGAATTTAATGATTAAATGAACATTATCATCATTTAAAGTATTTTATTCATAAAAAAATCTAAAAGAATTTGATTAACCCCGGTTAACCACTGTTTTCAGATTTAAAAACTATCCTCAATATCTCTTCAGGAAAAATTACGAAATGTTTTTAGATATTTTAATGTAATATACACAAAATAAACTTCTGACCTACTTGGTAGTTGAAATAATAGAATTTTTGCATCCAATCCCAGTAGCAAGTTTTTAATCTAGATTAAGGCCAGGATTTCAAATGTTAATTTCAGTATGTTAACACTACACAATCTCACGTGTAGATCCAAGAGGGAGTCCAATGCACAATTAAGATTTTAAAAATATATATCTACATAAAGAAAAATCCGAATAATCCCAAGTAATCATAAATTAACCTGAAAAATAAAAATGTATTATCTTGCTTTTCATTTAATATAAGTAAGATGTCTTCTGTCTAATGCTTTATAAATCTTTTATTTATTGGTTCTGTGGATAATTTCATTGATTAATTTTTTACTTTAATCATTTGCCAATTCT